>KZ141827.1:0-20985 GCA_002157035.1 Melampsora medusae f. sp. deltoidis
CTAGTGAAATGTGGCTGTGATAGGAGTCATCATAGGCACCAAGTGGTGCAGGTTTTGGTTACGCACTTCCTGGGACAGACCAGAAAATGGTGTCAGTCGGGGCATAGCCTGGGCCGAGACAGTAGCGGTGAGGTTGGGATACCTAATGCTGAAGAAAATTCGGTCAGTAAACGGGAAACAGTTTCTGATGCTTACAGATAACGTGGTAACGGAATATGCCATACGTAACGGAAAGTCCAGGGACAGGTGGGTGAACCACAAATGGCAGAAGATCCAGAAACTATTGTTGGACAATGAAGCCTGCATTGATGTGAAAGGAGTCGTATTGGAAGATAACGCGGCAGATCGCCTGTTGAGGGGGTATGACTCTTTGAAACGTGTGTCAAACATGATAAGGGTGGAGGTACCAGACAACCTGAAAGCATTCATAATCCAAGAATAAGGTGAGCATCCAACTTTAGAAACACAACAATCAAATTGAGCAACTTACCCATACACTTCAAGACAGCAGCAAGTGAGACATCCAGAGCAGGTCGTCACGCGGCAACAGGTAGCTGGGCAAAATCAACCCTTGCAGGGTACAATTCCGGCATGACGAAGTTTGTTGAATTCAAGATGAAGACATCAGGAAACTTTGACCCGACAGCTAAGATCTCAGATGATGAACTATACGACTTCATCGCGTGGGCAAGCAAGACAAATGAGGAAGCTCCAGACAGACCTTTGAGGCCACTAAGCTCAGTCACCATCAAGAAGTACCTCGATGGAATTCAAGCGTGGCACATAGTGCAGCATTGAACCCGACCAACCACAGATCCAGAAATAATCAAAACACTCTTAACCGCGACAAAGAGAAACAAAGAAGAGAAAGAATTGGTGACATCAAAGAATCCCCTAATGATAGAAAAGTTATTAGAACTATGGCAGAAGACCTACAACGGCTCAGAGACCCAGCAACTGATTGGTACGATAAGCTTGGTGGCGTTTTGGGGAATAGCCCGTCTAGGAGAGCTACTAAGACCGACGGTAGAGAGCGGAGCACTGCTACAAAAGCACGTAGAATTCGGATCCAAGAAGGGTATGGACTATGCAAAACTACACCTTTGTAAAGCAAAGACTGCTAGACCAGGAGAAATTCAAATCATCCATCTACAGCAACAACACAACGTATTAGATCCGGTATCAGCCTTGAAACGTTGGATGGAGAAAGACCCAACTCAAGATCCAGACAGAATTCTATTTGCAACGTACAAACAAAACCAAGGTCGACCGTTAACAAAGGTTTGATTCCTAAATGGAGCAACAAAGGTATGGGGTAAAAATAGTGTGAAAACCTGGAGCGGCCACTCCTTCTGAGTTGGGGGTGCCTCGTTGTGGTTCAACTTGGGAACGTCAATGGAGAAAATCGCGAAACAGGGCCGCTGGACATCCACGACATACCTGAGGTACCTGAAACCGTATAGCGAGGAAGACCTAGAGATCTCGAAAAACCTGATTGAAGCAATATATGATAAGGATTGGGCGGCGAAGATGACTGGTATATTGTAGAAATGAAGCAATTGAACTATGTGAGCGCATAGAACTGATCAGCAGATATGAGAAAGTGGTGTACTCAAGTAGGCAAGAGGTAATCGAGTTCCAAATTAAAGTTTGGAAGACCACATGAGAGAACCCAGGCGCACGACAGGCGTGTAGGGTGTGTTCCTGCGGCTCAGGACGCTCTGCCGAGCACCTGAGTTGAGGGCGGCNAGACACACAACCATCAAGTCCCAGGCGCGCCAGATAGGGGGGAGGGTGGGCCTGGGATGGAGGATCCCAGCCAGGGGCCATTTGGTTCACGGAAACCAAACCCCGGGCCGGGGCCCTGCACTACCCCAACCCGCGTCCCCTTAACATGAAGTAAGGGGGAAGTACCTGGGCAGGACACTAAATCACGTGGCCATCAAGGCCGCTGTATTTAGATCTTGACAAAGTCAAGATAAAGCCAGCAGTCTACCAGACACCTCAAGCGCAAGTGTAGAATGGAGGACCAGAATTTAGAGTTTTTACGCAGTCAGTCAACACAATATTGATATGTGTAAGTATTCTTCATTCATATTGTTGCTAGAAATTAATGGAAAATCTATACTCATCTTTTTTGTTTTGTAGCTACTATGTCTTGACCCTGTATGATGACTATGATTGCTTCAATGGTGAACGTACCTTTGACTACCTCAAGAAGAAGAAAATCAATTTTTCATTACCATCTGAGGCTTGTATTCAAGAGGAGATCAAAACAATGCAAATGAAGTTTGGGGACGATATGGGAGAAGATGAGATGATTCACAAAAATCGCAATGCACCTGAGGAAACTGGCAATGAGTGAAGGAGGCCAATAAGTTTTATTTTTTCTTTGATCTCACATCATTATTGTTATCTTGTTCTTTGCTATCTTTTCTTATCAGTTGCATTGGTGTATAACAGCATTTTCGTATTTTATCTTATCTTATCCAAAGTTTGTTCCATCTGATTTATTATTAATGTAGCAGCAGTTAGCATTTTGTTTTGGTAATTCAATTGGTGTTATAGTTACTTGTGAAAGTAAGCCACCTGGATACAATAAATGTGAGAATATGCACCATGCCCGGGTCGCGTTTGCTTGTTGACGAGCGCGCACGATGTCCCTTTCTCCCTCAAAGGGAGTTGGTGTGCGCTCGTTGACGAGCAAACACCAACCGGGTATGGTGATGATTTGGAAAATTCACCCTGCACCAATTTTCTGACTCACGAGCAGAAAAAAAACTGGTGAAAAGCTGGATTTTAACCGCATGTCAAAATATTGCCTGGAAAGTGTTGTGCTGGAGGCGTTTCAGAAACGTTTGCCACCACCAAAGAAAAGCGGTTTTTTAACTGCATCTCACCTCTGGTAAAAAAGCGGTTTTGGTGGGTTTGTGGTGTAGGATAACTGAGGAGGGGGCTAATCATTTTAAGGTTGTTACGTCCCCGCAATGTGAGTCAAATGTTCTTTTAGGCCCCCAATGGATAAGAAATGTTACTGGCAAGGATCCTATCCCAGAACAGATTTTCAAAGGAGAAAAGTCAAAGAATGAAGTGTCAATAAATGTGTCCACGGCCGGCCGGTTGGAGGAAATCGGAGGCCAAGTTAGCAAGAGTGATCCGGGGGTAGTGACTAGCAGTTCATCTAATAAAGAGCCCCCACTATGTGAGTCAGAACTGCTTTATATCTCAGACAAGTTTAAGGATGTCCAAGCTAGCAGATTTTTTTGGCGGACAGGAGGAGAATGACATGGAAATCAATGCATTAAAGTCTTCTTGGAGCAAATCAGCAAAACTCACAGCCTCTGATCCCAAATTGCAAGAAGAGAAATTGGCAAAAGACCTGGTTCCAGGGGAGTATCATTCATTCTTGCCTCTGTTTGAAAAGAAGATGGCTCAACGCCTCCCACCAAGGCAAAAATACAATTTCTGTTTTGACTTGTTGCCGGGTGCAGTTCCCTATTCTGGTTGTATCATTCCCTTATTTCCAAGCAAGAATGAAGCATTAGATAAGATGATTGAGGAAGTTTTTGCAGCAGGCACCATTCAACAATCAATGTCACCTTGGGGAGCGCCAGTCCTTTTCACAGGGAAAGCCGACGGTAAACTCAGGCCATGTTTTGATCATTGCCATTTGAATGCAATGACCGTCAAAGTGAAATATCCCCTTCTTTTGACAATGGAACTCTTCAACAGCCTTTTGGATGCCAAAGAATTCACTTCCCTGGACATGAGGAATGGCTACAACAATTTGCGGAATGCGGAGGGTGACAAAGCTAAGTTGGCTTTCATCTGTCAAGCAGGGCATTTTGAACCTCTGACAATGCCCTTTGGCCCGACAGGAGCTCCTGGACATTTCCAGTTTTACATTCAAGATATATCCAAGGATTGCATACGAACGGATGTTGCGGGATTTCTTGATGATATGATGATTTACGCAAAGAAGGGTTCCGTTCATAAAGAGGCAGTGAAGCATGTGCTGAAGGTGTGGGAGGAACAATCAGTATGTTTGAAACCCAAAAAATGCAAGTTTTCACAGGAAGAGATTGAATATCTAGCACTGTTAATCTTGAAGAATAAGATCAAGATGGACCCAAAGAAGGTGGCAGCAGTGAAAGATTGGCCAGCACCAAAGAATGTTTTGGAGGTAGTGAGCTTTATTGGTTTCACTAACTTTTATCGCCGGTTCATTAACAATTTCTCAAGGATCACACAACCATTGCACGAGCCCACAATGAAAGATGTCAAATTTGAATGGGAGAAAGAACAACACGAGGCGTTTGATACGTTAAAACATTGATTCACCACAGCTCCAGTTTTAAAAATTGCTGATCCATATAAAGAGTTTGTTCTGGAGTGTGATTGATCAGACTTTGCACTAGGTGAAGTTTTATCACAGATATTGGATATCAACGGAGAGTTAAACCCTGTAGCTTTTCTCTCACATACACTCATTCTGGCAGAAAAAAACTACAAAAATCTTGACAAAGAGCTTCTGGCAATATTGGCTTCCTTTAAGGAATGGCGCCACTATCTTGAGGGAAATCCTAACCGTTTGGATGTTATTGTTTATACAGATCACAAAAACTTGGAGTCATTCATGACAAGCAAGCAGCTTACTCGACGGCAGGCCAGATGGGCCAAGACACTAGGTTGTTTCAATTTCAAGATTTGTTTTTGACCCAGTAAACAATCCAAAAAGCCGGATGCTTTGTCAAGAAGACCTGAACTCAAGCCAGCACTCAAAGAAAAACTGACATTTGGGCAATTGTAGAAACCTTCTAATTTAAGAGATGATACTCTTGTGGCTGACATCTTGGTTGATTCCTTTGAAATGCTGTTTGAAGTGGAGGTAGGAGGTGAACCATTTGAAGATTGTTTTGAAGAAGATGAGAGGATTGAGGTATCAGCATCATTGTCAAAAGAAGACATGGTTTGGAGTGATGAAATGAGTTTGGAAGAAATAAAGAAGGCAATCCACAACAACAAGAAGATTCAAAATTTAATGAAGTCAATTGAATTAAGGAATGAGAAATCCAATTATTTTTACATGGTACATGAAGGGATACTATATTTCAAGAGGCGTGTGGTGGTTCCTCACAATAAGAAGATCAAGTACAAGAAACTCAGATCATGTCATGATAGCAAGCTGGCAGTTCACCCAGGTCAGGCAAGAACATTCTTGTTGGTTGAAAGAGAATTCTTCTGGCTCTCAATGAAGAGATATGAAAACTGCTATTTCAACTTCTGTGCTTCTTGCCAAAGAGTAAAGTCCCGCAATTCAAAGGTGTTTGGAGCGTTGCAGCCTTTACCAGTTCCATCTGGCGCTTGGACTGATATTTGCATGGATATGATAACTGCCTTACCTGTTTCAGAAGGGAAAGATTCAATCTTAACAGTGGTAGATAGATTGATGAAAATGGGGCATTTTATTGCCTGCAACACGGATATGGACTCCTCTGGTTTAGCAAGACTAGTGATTGATAATGTTTGGAATTTACATGGTGTCCCAAAGAGTATAGTATCCAACAGAGGATCAATTTTCATCAGTTGAATCACACGGGAAATGAACTCACAATGGGGAATTGTGACTAAGCCATTGACAGCTCATAATCCTCAAACCAACAGGCAATCTGAAGTATCAAACAGGATTTTGGAGGGTTATATTAGGCATTTTTCTAATGATGACCAAAGTAATTGGGTGCAAGACTTATCACTTTTTGAATTTTCTTTTAACAATTAGATCACACTTCAATTGGTATGTCACCCTTCAAGAGAAACTACGGATACAGCCTTGACTTGTCACGAGTGATGGGTGGCAATAGGTGTATACCTGTAGTGGAACAAAGATTGAACTAACTTCACAATGTTCAAGAATAAATCAAAATTTAAATGAGGAGGAGTCAAGATATAATGAAAAAAAAATTGACAAGAAAGTTCAAACAGAAGAATACCGCAAGGAGGGAGATAAGGTTTGGCTGAGTAGTAAAAATATTTCAACAACAAGACCAACAGCCAAATTTGCTCATAATTGGCTAGGCCCTTTCAAGATTCAAGAGAAGATTTCTAGTGTTGCTTTCAGGTCAAAGTTACCGTTGTCTATGAAGAACTTACACCCTGTTTTTAATGTTTCATTATTGCAAAAGTTTGAAGCAGATACAATTGAAGAACGTAGAGAAGCAAGACCGGAGGCAATCATATTGGACGTATTTGATGAATATGAGGTGGAGGAAATATTGTATTTTAGAAGAAGAAGAGGTTCTTTGGAATATCTACTGAGCTAGAAGGGGTACGGACCAGAATAGGATTTGTGGGAAAAGGAGGAGTCATTAGCCAATGCACAGGAATTATTAGAAAGATTTAGAACTGATTATCCAGAAGCAGAGAAAGGATACAAGAGGACACGGCGGGTGAGAAGGTGAAGATTTTTCCCTAAAAACAAAGGGTTTTTTAATGCTGATCGGTGGATAGAATGCAGAGCCGCAAGAGGGGCTTGGGAATTAATGGGGGATATTGTTATGATCACATATAAGGATCATATAGTAGATATGCTTATACATGTACCAATTGTTCTATATCTACTTGTTGTACGCTATCATCATTAGAAGACCCTCTCCATGGTACAATACATTCATAGAGTTGTCCATTATAAGCAACAACCATTCTCAAGACAAACCCTTATTCACAATACAACTAAGAGCTAGTCTCTGTACGTAAGGACCATTCTGATCATATCAAAATGTATCAAATGTGGTGATGTATTAATCAAGTCAAAGAAATTACCATGCACAAACAGACATGATTCCAGACCATGCAGGTGGCTGTGTCCACATGGACCTACCTTTCCACCCCAGTGATCATTGGTTTACCCATGGATCAGCTTGCTTGGCATGTGTTTGTAAAGTGTGTGGTGCTCAATCATGTCAATATATTGGCTTGTATGTGGTCCATCAATTGCCCACCATCATCATTTCTGAACCTACAACCTCAGCCTTCAAGACCAATTTCCCTGTCAACTAGTTTTCTCAACACAAATTTGACCTCACACAACACCTAACCTGCCCAAATCATCCACTATGGCTATCATCACCTTTTTTTCAATACATGTCTATACCTCTTGTTTGCCTTTTTTTTCTCATTCTGGATTCACTGTTTCACTTGTTGGTTTGTTCTGAGGAGGCTGGAGGAAAAACAAAAAAAATGATGTGGGCAATCCGGGGAAATGGATTTGGAGGATCGACATATATTGAATCACCATTGAGAAACAGTTTGGCTTTTGGGATCAAATAGATTCTCATCCCAGTGTTCAAGAATTTTCTGGCTGTATTGGCAATATGGTGTCTATTCAACTCCCTTGTATCCTGCTAAAGCCATTCCCCAAAAACATGGTTGCATAGCCTGGCCCTCAACCTAGTCTCTGTTTGTTTGTTTGTTTGTTTGTTTGTTTTTTCTTTCCACTCTTTTTTGAATCACACCAAGTAGGGCCATAGATTGTCTGCAATACATGCTGATATACATTGAAATCATCTTGATTTGTGATGCTGGAAGGAAATTTCACATGTTTGTTCTTTTGATGTCTCCTTGGTGAACTTTGCTTTCTTATTGCTTGTGAGGTTAGGACAGTAAAAGCTGAAAATTGTCTCCTTGATCATTGTGTCAACTTATATCAAAAGATTCCCATTCAGATTTACTCAAATGACCACAAATCAAACAAACCAAGTTGAGCAGGATTTGGCTTGTCAATTCAAAGTCTTGTTTGTGCATTTGGCACTTGGTTTTCATAATTTAGAATAGACCCAACAAAGAGATTTTGTATGAAATTGCAAGCAAAATCTGATGAAGCCAACAGCTCAAGCCTATGACTCATGTGTTGCATCTGCAAGGTGTGTTGTCACTGCAAAACTTCGGAAATCAAGGAATTTGATTTCTCTGACCCACTGGCACCAGAATATTAGGTTGAAATGCTATTCTGACATACCTTTCCGGATCATGACTTGCAGGAACTATAGTCCAGAAGGTATTGAGAAGAGGAAACAAAAAAGCAATGAAGGGGAAAAAGGCTTAGATCAACATTTTATACCGAGGCTCCTGACTGGCTGAAATACAACCACAAGGTTATTCGACTTGGCGAAAGATTAGATGCAATCAAAAGAGATGCGAAGAACTTAGAAGAAGTGAGTAACCATGCTGTTGTTGTTATTTAAGGAAGGCTGAAGTCTTTTGAGGTTGTTGATATGGCCCCGATGCGCCAAGAGTGTGACACTGAAGAGTAAATATAGACCCTACCATCAATTCGATTTTGATTTTCAATCGGCAACATTCAAAAAGTTATAAATTCAAACATCACCCTCCTTTCTCTCAGACTCTCGATTCGATCTAACGCCCTTCAAGAAAACGAACTCAAGTCTTGAATAATTAATCAGTTTCAAAAACCAAATATTGTAAATCAACAAAACCAATCGACTCGAAAAAAATTAAAAGCTTTGGATCATCAACATTGGACGTATCTGAAGAGTTATCATTTGATCAAATAGGAGATGTTTAATATCATCTTAAGCATCTTATTCTTACTTCCTATCCTATACTATACCTTGGTACGTCATATTCAAGAAGAGTCTTTCCCTAATCCATTATTGGAGTTTTCGAAAAACAAAAACTAATTTTCTGAATATGATATTCTTTGAAACCGTTCAGATCTTAACATTACGATATATTTCGCCGAGTCCATTACCACCTACCTCAGAATCCCTAAATTACCTATCAACAAAACATCGAAACCCACCAGGTTTACCATTAAAATCGATCCAAGAACCATCAAGTATAGATTTATCCGTCGTCATCCCAGCATACAATGAAGAAAAACGTTTGAAAGATGGATTAAAGAACGCATTAGATTGGTTACAGAACTCAAATAAATCTTATGAAGTTTTAATTGTGGATGATGGTAGTAAGGATGAAACGGTTAAAGAAGCAATCCAACTGGCTTTTGATCATCAAGATTCGATTCAGAAAACAAATCGTAATGTAGATGGTGAAATCAGAGTGATTCGGTTAGGAAAGAATCGTGGTAAAGGTGGTGCTGTAAGACATGTAAGTGTCAAATTTTTCATTCCTTTTATTTAACTTTCTGATCCATCACTTTCTTTCTTCCATTGACAACAATCAATCATCTATAGGGAATTCTCTTCTCGCGTGGTAAACGAATCTTATTCGCAGATGCAGATGGAGCAAGTGATTTTTCAGATTTCAAATTACTAAATGATAAATTAGATCAAATCGTTATGAAAACCAAAACAGGAGAATCCGGAATGACCATCGGATCTAGAGCTCATTTAATTTCAAGTCAACCTGTTGTTTCTAGAAGTAAATTTCGTAATTTCTTAATGAAAGCCTTTCATCTTTACCTTTATTTATTAGGTTTACGTGATATACGTGATACTCAATGTGGGTTTAAGTTGTTAACGAGAGATTCTGCCAGAGATTTACTTAATGGGTTACATGTTGAAGGATGGTATGTTTGGTTTTCCTTCCGTCTTATTTCTAAAGATTAAACTAACTGACTTTCTTCACATTTGTTTTGCTTTGGTTAGGATCTTTGATGTTGAATTATTACTTTTAGCAAAACTCATGAATCCTCCTGTACCAATTGCAGAAGTTCCAATCACATGGAATGAAGTAAGTGGAAGTAAATTGAGTATCATCAAAGATAGTATTACTATGGCTATTGAATTACTTATCATTAGATTAAATTATCTATTAGGAGTTTGGAAAGTTCCCAAAACATCATCTCATCAGTCATAATTGTCTCATTTCTTCTTTTTTTCTCCTTAGAACCTTTTCTTTCTCAAGACATTTTGCAATATTGTTCACGTATATCTTTTTTTTTCAAATTTGTTCATTTTAATTCTTCCATTTGATTTCATCATCTTTTGGCTTATACCCTTTTCTTTGTTGATATTTTTCTTTTTGTTTTCTAACTCTCTTTCCCTTATTTTTTTTGAGCATGGTTTGAAAACTTTCGTGATACATAGATTAGAATATTTGTGATTGCAGGTTGGTTTTGTTTGGATACAAAAAGGCAGAGTTATTTTTTGCAAAAAAATAGAATATGACCTTTTCATTTCATACTTTGCTCTGAAATGATCAGTTTTTACAAAGGAATTAATTGAAAGGAGAATAAATGGAATTTTATTCAATCCGGATTTCATGGTACAAAAGTCAATAATTTAATGATCTGAGGAAAATTAGGATAAAGTGAAAAACGAATTCTGAGGAAGATGAACGATTAAAACGAGATGAAATCCAAAGGTGAAATATACAAACAAAGAAAACCAAAAGATCAAAAAGTTTCACACTCAGTTTCTAATCCACAAGTCACACATTTCTGAACCGACGTAGATTGATCACTACTACTAGGTACCAAATTAAATTCATGTATATGAACTTCATCTTGTCTTTTTTGATAAAGGTTCTTCCTAGTTTGATTTCTTAAAGTTTTTAAATTCTCTTCAAACTTTCGAGATTTCTTTTGTTTTTTTAACTTTGATCTTCTTTGAAATTCTTCATCTAAATTCTCAGCTGAACCCCATTTCTTATCTGAGAATGCATATTCTTCTACTTGTTCTCTTAAGTATAACATCATGTTGGAGTATGTTGATTGATGTGGATTGGCTTTTAATAAGTGTGGTAAGAGTTCTGTGTCTTTTAATTCAGCTGATTTCGAATCAAAGTCATCGGATGGATTAGTTCAAGATCGAAAGTTGAGAATCGAAAAGGGTGTTGAAAACTTACGATCAGTTAAGAGATAATCTTCTTTACATTCAGTTTTGGTTAATAAACTAAATCGATCTGGATGATTGTTTTTACAAGTTCTACAAACTGGTACTCTAAACGCATTATAGATTTGCAAATCTAATTCAATACTTGAACAAACTTTACACTTTGGATTCTCGTTTGGATCTGCTGATAACTCTAAAATTGCAAGAAACCAATCCGAGAAACAAGCGTACAAATCAGTTAATTTGTATGTTTTGTGTTTTTGTTGATAAATTGAAGAATGGATTTAATACATACGGTTTTGATTGAATTTTTGAATTTGTTTTAATCTTTGTTTTTTTAATTCTTCAACTTGTTGATTTTGTTTTAAAAGTTTTTGATTTTCTTCTTCTGAGTTTAACAAGAATCCTCCTTTACTATTCTTTAATGTACTTAAATCATAATCTACATATTTTCCAATTAGATTCGGTAATGGTTTTAATTTGTTTTGATCATTTGATGATTTCGATTCAGATTGAATTTGATCATGGTTTCTCTTTTTTCCTTTGGTTTGATCTTGGGATGTTGATGATGTGGTTTGGGTTAGTAGTTTTGATCTTAGTTGAGATTTAGCTAGTAATCTGTTTTGTTGGATTAGTTTTGATTGATCTGATTGAGATGTTGATGGTTCAGTGATGAGATTTGAAGTTGATGCTGAAGTTGAAGTCATGTTTTGCTGAGACTGAGACTGAGACTGAGACTGAGTAAATAGTAAAGTTGAGAATTGAAAATGAAAACTGAATGAACACCAATTGGAGAACAGAATTGGCAAAAAGTATCGACTTTTAGCCTAAAGATTTAGACTTAACTAAGTAGGTCTGAGGTTGTAATTTGGTTTACAACTTCGAATCAGTCAGTCAGTCAATTCTGCAATTTCGATCAAATCAACAATCCAGCAAAAAAAGATGAAGACTCTATTGAATGGATTACTATCTTCTAATCTGAATCTAAACTCACTCAAAACTTATTCTCATTCAATCAAATTCATCTCAACAACAACAACAACAACAACCAATCAATCCAATCTCAAAAATCAACCTTCAATCTCCTATGGTGTCACTTATGTACCACCATTAAAAATCACTCGTCAACATACAAAACGAGCTGACTATGTAAGTCATTCACTTCAACTTATCATTCAATCTTCAATCACTTACAAATTAAACCTCAAATTTATCTTTTTGGCGAAAAATGATAGGGACTTTATGATGGATTGAAAGTCAAAGCAGGTGATAATATACCTAAATCTAAACATCGTACTAAACGAGTATGGAATCCGAATGTACAGAAATCGAGTCTATGGTCAGAAGTCTTAAATCAATCTTTACAACTTAAAGTCACGGCTGCTGCATTAAAAACAATCGATAAAGTAACGTCGATCTCATATTCAACATCTCATCCAAAAAAAAGATCACTGATTTCTCAACCATGATCTCTTTTTGTTTCTGAATTCACAGGTTGGTGGATTAGATCGATATGTATTACAAATGAGTGACAAAAGATTAGGAGGCACAGGTATAAGGATTCGAGAATTAGTGATCGCAGCTATGAAAGAAAAACTAAAATTGTCAAAAGGCTTTACAAGCCCGATCCCGGAAAACGAGGTATGGAGGATCCCACAATGGCAAGACTCGTCTGAAAGATCAGATCGATTGATCATAAGGAAAATGGTACCTTCGATTAATGTGAATGAAGTGCAAGTGTTTCCTAGGAAATTAACATTGGATGGGAAACCTGATCGGGTTTCGATTAGTGATCTTTTTCAAAGAGGTCAGAAAGGTAGTCAAACTTCTAGAAGATCTACTCATCCAAGGAGATAGAATCGATTTTGGAATTCAAACTTGTTGATTTAGATTCGAAGTGTGTGTTTAAAAAACAAACTCATTTATGAAATTATATACCTTATCTCGATGCACCTCTGTCTTCTCTTGTTCATATTCTAATGAAGTTGATTTGTTTCGAAGACGTAAAGTATTTGAGCTGGAATAGGTTCTTTTAAGTTTTCCCTTCAACTTTGACTCAGATTTCAATAGATTGATACTAGGGAAAACAATAGATTCCAAGGATCAATATAAGAAACAAAGACTAATAAGAGACAGGTATAGCAAGATTGAAAAAAATCATTGAATGATAATACATCCTACAGTGAAAGGAAAATGACTGTTTTTAATCTTCTATGTATCAGATCTTGGATCCACACCACTGAACATAACAATGTTGCCTTTGCATGTTTGATACCATCCGCGAATGGTTTTTTTTTGATCCTGAGTGCAGATATTTCCCAAGATTGTCAGGCTTTCGCCATGGACATATTTAGTAAGCCTTGCCACATCGTATCTTGGCCCCGCGCAATGACTTGAGTGCAATGATATATCGCATCTTTACACTATATATAGCGAGGCTCAGTGTATTGCAATGCTGAGCTTAATTTCACAAGGATATCAAAATATCTTGACTTTGAGAACGTCTCTCGACGGTCACTCAGTCTCGGTGTCTCATGAGTCATGGTGGCTATTTCATGCCGCAAGAATTGGTCATATTGCTGTGATCGGCACGGTCATCATGTGATAGAAAATGCTCAAATTGTAATTAATAAGCCAGTGTTACCCAATCAATTCTTACCTTGCCCAAATCTTGATCTCCTGAAAGCCATTTCAATGTTAATTATCTTTCAGACAGCCAACTCAGCACTTGGATTGCTGTGATAAGGAAATAAGAAAGACGTATAAATTCAAAAAATTATCGATCGAAAACCAACTGATTCCTTTCTTTTTACTTGAAGTTCAATAATAAAAGAAATGAATTCAAGAAAGATTATTGATTTCTCAACTTTTCATAATTCTTCAAGTTCAATTCAATCTAAAATAGAATTATCTAATGAAATCAATCATCAATTAATCCATTTCGGTTATCTTTATTTAAAATCAATACCTATCAAACCAGATAGCATTCAAGAAGCATTTCAATGGGTTAGCGGCAGCCTCCTTTTTTATCTCATAGGTTTCTATCTTATCTGTCTACCAAACCAAAAAATCACTTGCTAAACTCATTGTTTTTTTTGGTTTGAATCAAGAGTGAAAAGTTTTTCAATTTACCACTTGAAGTTAAACAAAAAGTATCACATCCACGTGATGGTAGTATTAATAGAGGTTATGCCGCCATTGGAATCGAAAAAATCCCACAAACCGATCTAGAGAATCCTGATTCGATTAAATCCAATCGATCAAAACCAGATGATCAACGTGAAACATTCGATATGGGAAAATTTAATCTCGATTCAAATCATTCACTTCAGAACCTTTGGTTACCTGAATCGATCGAAAAAGATTATCATTTAAATGGGATGCGTGACTTTTTTGAAAAATTTTATAAAGAGTGTTACGAGTTTGAACATGAATTACTTCAATCGATTTCAATCTCATTACTTGGGATTGAAAATCAAGATTACTTATCAAGCTATCATCATCGAGCTGATAATCAAATTAGATTATCACATTATCCTTCAGTCATCAAAACTGATTCTAACTTATTAGTTAATAGATTCAGTCCTCATACTGATTTCTCTACATTTACTATCCTTTTTCAAGATCAAGAAGCGGGATTAGAAATTGAAGATCGTTTCAAAGCTGATCATTTCATTCCGATTCCTTCTATACCTAACACGGTGATCTTACATGTAGGTGATCTTTTGATGAGATGGACTAATGATCATTTCAAATCACCTTTACATCGAGTTAGTGTTCCTTTTGGACATAATGATAGTATACCTGAACGATATTCGATTTCATTTTTTTGTGGACCTGATCGTGGTACTATTATTGATTGTTTAGATCATTGTTTTGATCCTATTGAAGATCCTAAAAAATATGATCCAATCACTGCTGAAGCTTATATAGATATGAGATTAAAGTTATCTTATTGAAAACTCTCTGTATAATCTTCATTAAAACTTATGACCTCTTCTTTTCTTTTACCAGATTTTGATTTTTATAGTCTTTGAGATTGTTATTTACTTTTATTTGTGATATATTGCTACAATCCAATCAAAATCTATCTGATCCAAAACACATCCTTGCTTATGATCTGTTCATCCTGTTACCTTTTACCTCAAACCCCGATAGACTCCCAAACAAAAAAATCGCTTTATGGTCCTCCTGGCCTTATAGATACTCTGAGGGGTTCAGCGAAGCTTTGCAAAGCCTTAACCCGTAGGGTTGATGTTATAAGGCTTGAATAGGAGACTGAGGAGATTTATGTGACTCACCTCACAAATCATGAACACCATCACTATCAAATCACAATGGCCACCACCTGACGTGAAGAGATCTCGTAGTCTTTAATTAAGAAGGTATTGAAAGCGCCAAGCCTTACAGATAGAAAAGTACAGAAGTTTTAACAACGTAAACAGGGGTATCATTCATGGTCATCCCGAGAAGGATAATTCGATTTGTTGAAACTAATAAGCCGTCTGAAGTCTGTACTATAAGTTATTCTTTGATCAAGTAGAGGAGTGGATGGTGCGATTAGGGGTAAGCATTGAAGGACTGAATAAGATGTTAGCACAAGAAGAAAGAGAAATATCTGAGTTGAAGAAAAAAAATCTGAATCAGAGAAAGAACAATATCTGAGTTGAAGGACAACAATATCTCAATTAGACAAAGAACAATATCTGGATTGATGAGTGGAATCAATCTTTGGGTGTTCAAATCTTACACTCAGATCCTCAATTCTTTGCGTTTTTTATATCAGTTGTTCGAGAATTTGATCTGATCAGATACTGTGATGAGAAATGTTAAAAGAATTTACTCCGTGTTCTTAGCGCTTTCTTTGAGTATATTCAAGTCATGATGAGAGGTGATTCAAGGTGAGTCTCAGTTGACCATCAATAATCAGAGCCCACACATCATTTTCATTCCAAAAGTCAATGCACCACAAACGACTCCAGCACATCCATAGAACGAAATCTGTAACCACGTTTCTCCCACATTCAGATCGTTCCAAGATCTATCTTGACCTTTACAATAACAACAATCAGTTTGATATAATAACTCATGATCCTCGTAATCATAAACTCTAATCTTTCCAGCGCAACCGTGAAGATCACAATCGGTTTTCTTATTTACTAAAAATGTTCCGTCATCTAAGTACGTATAATCGAACCCGATCTTTAAATCTCTCACTTTATTTTCGATATAACGTAGTTCTTCAGCACTGTATCTCTTCATTGTATTTACCATCGGCGCTCTAAGATCGGTGCCTACGTCTGGGCTAGGTGAAATTTCACTTGTTTGATCTGAAGCCTTAAGTTTTCGTCCTGGTCGTCTCCAAAGAAATTTCCGTAGTATTGCCATATTCGGTAAGCTCTCAGTATCAAGATTTCGATCAAAGTTTTCCAATAACTCGTCGTGCGTCACTGTAGGTTTTGTTTTTTCGGCTGCTGCGCCTTCCGTCATTCTCTCAGTCATCGTCATCGTTCCTGGACTCCAAGTGATTGCGGAAACGGTACCAGTCGATGGGATGGCTGGACCTAACTCTGAGGATGTGTGAGCTACATTCGATGCCGCGTGGAATTGGGATAGAGCGGCGTAGGTATGAGAAGGGATCCGTAGGCAAAATACGAGAACTGATTGTGACAACATATTGCCAAGGATATGGTTTCTTGATGACTTGTGCAGAAGATATTGACAGAAACATCAAATAAATCTCAGCGCTACTTCACAATGAGAGACTTTTCAAAGGTTTCAAACTCACAATCTTTTGACGAGGGGCTTCTGTAACAAAGAAAGTATCTTACACCAGATTGCTCGGCCTGTAGATTGGTAGATCGAACAACCACTGTGAGATTGAATGAATGGAGCATAAGACACAAAGAAAAACAATAAAAACCAGAAACGAAAAAACAATCTCGGAATGGACTCAACGACGGAGGCAGTTCAGTTAGTGAAGTAACTCTTACAGTCAAACGACTTTGGGATGATCACAGCTTTGAAAATGAAAGGCCTCAGCGACATAAAAATAAAGGGAATATATAACCACACCGTGTCCATAACCGCAACATTTTTTATAGGATGTTGTCATGTGAGGTCAAACAAGTGATTTTGAGCTGGCGCATTCAGAAAGCCGCAAAGGCCGTCTCAATTAGTTCAAGGAGTTCAAACAAAACTCTGGCACGCATTCATCTTTGATGGTCGCTGCATGATTGACGGATACAATCGGCTGCATCAAATTTGACAAAAAAATTCATACGAGCATCGAAATACGATCTAACACACTGCATACGTTTGAAAAGGAAAGCACCTTGTTGAGGCGGAGTGGTAGATCGTAGGTGGCTAGTCCCAGCCTCTTGAGTCTTCCTCCTCTGAGACTGTGAGGGCGCGAACGCGGCCGTGTGAGTGCTTGTGTTGAGCTAACGTATGCGTGGGCTGCTTTCTGGACTCCGTGTGACGATGACGTGATCCAACTCTTAGCCATCTTATGATGAAGCGTTACGTCATGAGCTCGTCCTCATCTCGCTGTCCACCCTAAGGATCTAGGCAGGAGCGTGACTCTGAGGTTGGGATTACATAATATCAATAAGCCATCAGTGTGATGAGTCAATGCGTAATCGTGTCCCAGCTTTCATACCAAATTTTGATTTGTTAAAAATTATTTGAAAGCCAATTCACTTTGAATCTGGCTTTGAAGCCAAACACCCATTTGAATATGTGTATCTTTTCACAAAGACAAGTGAATACAATCCATATTGCCTGTGATGAAGAAATGATAAAGTTCTTTCTTGAAAATCACCATCAATAGAAATTGTGTAGGTTGATCAATTGAAATTTATGTAATTCCCAACTTGACTCGAAATCATTGAAGAAGCGTTTTAATGGGTTAGTTCCTTTGAATTGAGATTCCTTATTTTGTTTGTATTGATATATTCAACCAAGATCCCCCTTGTACAGTGGGTGATCAAAAAGCTACGTTTTTTTTGTTGAGAAATTCAATTGATCAAAACTTCACATTCACAACAATCCCTGTTGACCATCATATCCCATCATCTTGCCATGAAGCCTCTTGCACCTGAAGTCAAAAACCAGATTATTGGAATGCATTGTGTCCAAGCGAGAAACATGGATATTGCTTGAGAATGTGGTCTATCAGCCAATACAGTTCARTCTGTAATTTCAAAGTTCAAGCTATCTGGCTCAGTTGAACGGAAGAAACCATCAGGACAACCTAAAATCTTGACTATTCATGATCAGCAAGTCACATCCAATCCGAGATATCAAACGGTCACAAAGATTGACCACTGATCAGCTTACCTCAAAAACAGCCATCAAAGTGGGTAAGTGCACAATTTGACATTCCTTGAGAAACCTTGGGTATAACTCTCAAGTTGCTGCGGTCAAGCCATATCTAAATGATGATCATATTTGTGCCCATCTGGAGTTTGCACAGTGTCATAAAGATTGGACTGTTGGAGACTGGAGATCAGTAATTTGGACAGATGGATCAACATTTGAGGTTGGAAAATCATATGGCAGTGTGCATGTATGACAAACAGCTAAAGAAAAGTATCAATCCAACTCACTGCAAACATTGAACAACTTCCCTACAATTGAGCAGGGGAAAATGGTTGGAAGTATAATTGGTCATCAAGGATTGATCACTGCACACTGGAGCCATAGCATCCACACTACATATGTGCACCAGGATGGGCAAGTCAGGAGCTATCATGTACATACAGAGCTGCTCATCCAACAGCTCATCTGGATGAGCAAATCATATGTGATACCACCTGTAATTTTTTACAGTATTTACAAATCATTCAAAAAAATTACTACATACACTGACATGTAATTTTGGTGTAATTCCATCAACTAAACCTCATTTAACACCTTTTCTGTTACTTTCAGATTGCTTGCAGAGTATTGCCTCAGGAGCTTTGAAGTTATATATATAGTGCTCAACGTCAAGAGTGGCGTAACGCCGGATCGGGTTTTTTTATTTTTTGGGTCAAATTTGAAATTTCATATTTTGTAAATTTTATTGAGATATGGCTTGATTCATCAATCAATCACCCTCATTGCTTCATCAAACCCTTCTTTAGTGACCATGCGACCCAAGAGACCTCAGAGGGCACAAAGGCAGCGTTTTGAGGAATGCGGACCTTCCAAGCGGCCAAACTTAACCCAAACCTCCTCGCTCTCAAGTCTCAGCAGCTCGGAACCATCACTTAACTCAGACTCCAACAGTCATCTTGAACGAAGCTGCTCTCCTGCTTCCACATCAAGCTCAGAATCACCTTCACCGACTATTGATCTTACTCCAGTACACTCTCAATCACCTGCAATTGAACCTGAAAAGCTTATCAAGACCTCATTTCAAATTGACACCATTAATCAATCCTGGACTCAACTTGATGAGGCTATTGAAGAAGCTGCCGTTTTTTACAACTCACATGAAACCACAATCTCACTAACCAACCGCTACTTTGACCTGCTTGGTGAACTGCAAGACTTCAACTACCGCACCCGACAGATGAATCTCTCCAACCCGCAATCATCAACAATCAAAGCTTCTTTGCAAACAGTCCGCAGCTCATTTCTCCAAGCTCGGAATCCCAATCCAGAATTCACAAGTGGAAGTTCTCATGCAGCCAAACTTTGATCTCAAGCCAAGTACATCCTTTCCCACAAGCGCCTGATTCCTGATGGACGTGGTGTATCAACAAATCACATCTCGATGCTTGACAACTTTGATTTTCGTAAACGTGTCACTGATTCAATACCCTCCGAGAAAAGTGGAAAGGTATGGCTATCAATTTAACTAATATATACAGTTGTATTGAGCAGATACTGACCAATCTCCATCACTTTTTGATTTGTGTGTTATAGATCACTCCATCCAAGCTTGCCTACATCATCAACACTCAGATTTTGCCCGATTTCCCGGACTTGCAAGATCACGTCTCATATATGACTGTAAATAGATGGATGCATAAGCTTGGATTTGGTGTAAAACCATTCAAAAAGTGCCTATATTACGACGGACACGAGTGAGCCGATGTTCTTCTATACCAGCGCAAGTATCTTGATGAACTCACCAGCCTCTGGCTCCGTTCAAAAAAATACGATGGACCTCATCTTGACGACATCACTGAACCGGTCTTGAATTTCTCTGAGAAGGAAGTTGTTTGAATTTACCACGATGAATCAACAGTTCATGCAAATGAGGACGAGTCAACTGGATGGTTCTCAAAAGACGACTGTGATCTCCGACTGAAATTGCAAGGCAAGCTCATGCATGTCTCTGACTTCATCTCGGAACCAACTGGCCGTCTCATCCTTCCGCCCGATGCTGTTACGGATCTACCATTCACCGATGCTGGTGTTGTGATCTACCCTGGAAGCCAAGGCAACGCTTGGTGGGACTGTAATCAGCTTATTGATCAAGTCAAGAATTGTGCCATTCCAATTTTCGAAACTCTCCACCCAAACGCTCAGGCTCTGTTTATATTTGACTGTTCTTCGGCTCACAAGTCTTTTGGACCTGCGGCACTTCGAGTTCAGAAAATGAATCTCAACCCTGGAGGCAAGCAGGGTCGACTTCAAGACACAACAATCTCACACGACGATCCAAATATTCCTGCTCATTTGCGAGGCCAGACCCAATGCATGGTATTTCCATCCGATCATCCAGATCCCAACCTTGCCAACAAAGCAAAGGGAGTCCGAGTCGTACTTGAAGAGCGTGGACTTTGGAAGCATCACAACAATTCCAGGACAGCTCGAGGCTTGAAAACTCTTGGTTATCAATGTGCTTCATGCAAAAAGTCAGGACTTGCAAAGGATGCCATCGCTTGAGCTGAACGTCTCCTCAAGCAATCTGAGGAGTCCTTCCCCGAAAACTTCCCAGCTGAGATGCCCGAGTTACCGGTCGATCACAAAGAGATTGACTGCTGTGCCTTCAAGATCCTCTCAATGCAATCGGACTTTGTTCAGGAGAAGCCTCTCATTCAGATGACTATCGAGGATGCTGGTCATCTATGTATGTTTCTACCAAAATTTCACTGCAAGTTGAATCCAATTGAAATGTATTGGTGTTTCATCAAGAAACGTGTGTAACCTTTCAAATTCTTTGTTTTCATTT
>KZ141834.1:6752-29344 GCA_002157035.1 Melampsora medusae f. sp. deltoidis
ATCTTCTTCGAAGCCCGTCTCTTTCTTCATAAAACTATTAAGTCTCATTAAGAAACTCGACGCATACTTCCTGGAGAAGTATTTCCCTTATCCTACGTACTTAAGATCTTTTATCATAAACCCTAAAGTTCCAGGGTTAGAATCATAACGTGGGTTAAAGTCCTACCCCGTTACACCAGTAGACAAGACCAAGTCCCAATGGGACAATGACGACAATGCTATTTTTATCAAAGCCCTGACTGCTGAACCTCAGCCTGCCAATTCAGTGATTGGACCTCAGAATGCTACTACGGTGCATGGCTTCAAGATTCTGACTTGGACTCAAGTTGAAAAAGACTTGGCGGAACTGAAAGAAAGAAGATTCCTGGTACTAATTTGGTTACTGTCAGTGGACTCAACACCAAGAAGGCTTGAAAGACTCACTGGTATACTGTAAGTATATCTTTTTATCTTCTTTTATTGTTCTTTATCTTTTTTTATTGATGTCATCTTGGTTCTACAGTTAATAAGACTATACGTCAATTATGAACACCTCAATGGGCTAAGTGGTGCAGGGTTGAAAAATGGTTGCATCAAACCAACTGATGACGTCTGGATGCTGATTCTTGCCAATAAAGTAAGTTTTGTTTTGTTTTACTGTGGCTTTCCATCTATTTGTTTGTCTCTTGAAGAAGAGTGAAAAAGCCAAGGAATATGCTTGGTGCAAAGGTCAACCTGTCCCCCTCTTTGATGCCATTGGGACTCTAGTAGAAGGCCACAAGGCTACAGACAAGGATGTCAAAGGCTCAATTGTTGATAAAACCGCTCTAGCTTTGACTTCAGCTGTTGATACCACCAATCTAGCTTCAACTTCCACTAGCCCAATTGTCAACGGAACCAAGGTTCCATCCCCTTCTGCTGACCAAGCCGGCAATCCTTTTGATTTTGGCTTCTCTTCTCCACCACCCGGACATCATTCCTCCCCAAATCACCTCCTTCTGATGATTCACCTGAGACCAATTTCAAACCCAAGGACGACTTGGCCTCAGATAAACCTACAGCAGCAAAGCAACACCGCAATGCTAAGCCAGCTTTGAATGCCTGTGCTCCGGGATTCAAATACTCGATGGAATGTCCACCAATATGAAGCAGTTAGGCTCTAACATCCAAACTTCCTTTGCTTTGACTTCAGCATTGATCAAAGATACAGCCCATACGATTGAAGCTAAAAAGCCATCAACTCATGCTTCAGCTGTTTCTTTACTTTACAAATCATCTCTTGAAAATACTCAACACTATATTGCCTTAGATTTATTTGTTGAAAATCCTCTTATTGCTGAAACTGATGTCCATACACCAGGTCTTGAGCGTGATGGTTGGTTCCAATACATCCTTGACAAAAACAGTAAGTAATTTCATTTTGTATCATTCATCAAATGCACACTGACTGATCATGATGATGCTTTTCATCATCTATCATATATCTCTAGATTAACATCAAAATATCAAGGTTTTGTTGACAACTAAAATTGAAATAATGGTACGAATTAAACCTTTGAATGAAATTATAGTAGCTGTGTGATCTTGAGTATAATCAACTAAAACTTCAAATAAAAAAATAGTGGCTGTGTGATATTCAATATAAAACTATAAACCTTTCAAACAAAAAGGTTGTTGGTTGTATAAAGACAGGCTGATACAAATGTAGCAGTGCCTGTATGGATTTTAAGTGATTGTGATGTTAACCAGGATAAGTGTCAGTATCATTTGAAAGATTCAAATGAATCTATGTGTTGAGAGGAACTGGCATTGAACAAACAGATACAAAAGATTTGATTAATGAATGTAAAATAAAAATACTTAGTGAGACTTGTAATATGTGTAAAAAATACTTTTGAGACTTGTGATAAATGATACATGCATGAATTCAAAATAATTTGATGAGAGTTGCCAAATAAGAATATCAATAGCTACATATGCTACAATGATCAGGATAAATAAGAGGCTGTCAATGTTTTTGGTTATTTTGATTCACTTTTTCTCTTCTTGTGATCTCTTTCTGATCATCTACCCACATGTCTTCTGCTATTTAATCTCTGAGGGGTTTAGCGTAGTTATTACCTTCATCATTACTACCAAATTCTTGAAGATAACCAGATTATTCTTGAGTAGGTGCTTGCGTATTATCTTGAGAGTTGGGAATGAATCCTTCTCCCAATTGGAATTTTTCACCTGAACCTTTTGGATCTTTAACACGAATGAAGTGGTGAGTAAAGCACATCACTGTGACCATTGAAATTTGAAGCTCAATGGTCTATTCACACCCATGTGCCATGATCTTGAAGTGCTTCTTGCAAACTCCAAAGATACGCTCAATGATGTTACGTGCACTAGCCTGTTGAAGATTGAATAGTTCTTCTTTATTCATTGGTCTAAGATGAAAGGATAGGAGGTAAATGATAACAGACCTTTCAATATGGAACAATACAATCTTTGGTGAGAGCAAAGCCAGTGTCACCAAGATAATACTTTCCAGCTGGAATTGTAAGATTGCAACTTTGAGCCAAAGTCCAAAGAGCACCCTCTGCCATACTTCCCTCAGCTCTGACTAATAGATAAATAAACTCCATATCAAAATTACACACAGCAAGGACATTTTGGAATGTATAGCCTTTACAATTAGAATGTGTGTACCGTTGATTGCACCAATGCAGTCTTTAGAATACGGCATGAACTTCAGATTCTCAGAAACGGTATTGGGGAGAGGAGTGTTGGCATTGGGAAGAGTGATGTATTTGGCAAGTAACTCTCCATGATTAGAGATTCCTTTGATAAATTCCTTTAATAAGGTGATTGATTGTCCTAGTCCAAAGCAGACATGTCTGGATGGTGATGAGACAATATGGACCAAGCAAAAAAAGGAAAACAATGATAAATGAATTTTTGAGATGGCCGCTTCAATAAGGCTTGCATGATAGTGATTATTGCCAAGCAGAAGGCCTCATCTCTCACGTCCTCACAAAATGAATTACACAGGATTTCCTCAACCATATGCGTTGAGCAAAAGATGTTGGTCCTTGAACATGTGAGAGTAAAAGCCTCAGATAATAAATTTCTACATGCTTATTGTTAGCAAAGTACACTGTTCCAATGGCATTGCCACTATTTTGACAAGGAGTAAAACACTTTGATTTCCTGTCCCATTGGAAGTATTAAGGGACTTCTTGATAGTTCAAAGATTGAATTGTTTCATCTGTCCCTTGTAGTGGAGCGTTTTCATGGCAGAGTCTAAAAAAATTGGTGAGGGTTGTTCTGTTGGCTCTGCCAGTTTCCATTGCTTCTCTTAGACCTTGTTTGTTCAGGTAATCCGTATCTTGAAGATGAATACTGAGATATTGGATGGCTGGATACCAGCCTGCAATTGGGAACTTGAGCAGCCTCCATACAGCTATGGTATCAGAGTCAGCATCCACTCAACAACATGCAATGAAACAGATTGCTTACCTTCTGGACCCCTTAAGAAAAGTGCATTAACATAGGCCAAGATCTCATCAACATGCTCTTCATCTCCTAGATTTGCAATTGTCCAACCATGCCCCTCTAATATATATTTACAAAGGGACTTGATAGCCCTAATACTGATGGCGGCTTCCACGTTAATGTGTCAACTATATTTCATCAGTAGAAATCGATTGTACTGGATCACAGATCCATCACCGTAAGGATAACTAGCTTTATCAAAGAATTGCCCATTGTTAGGACGCTTGTAGGGGGGATAAGAGTTATCTTAGACATTGATAGCTTCAAGAAAAGGAAGTGGATATTCCAACCTGCACTCTGATCTACTCCAGCCTCTGTAACCCTGGCAGGGTCCATTAAGCATAAACTGAGTCACTAATTCAAAGAGCCGGGGTCCAGTCTTGGGGTCTGGAAGCTGAGCAGAGAGGGTTGCATCCACGTCTTCCGCTGTTTCAAGTCTGCAATCCGGACTCAGGATCAATATCAGAACATGAGGTAAGCGTTGCTTTTGAAATTCAATTGGATAAACATACGCTAAGCAGTTTCCAAAACGCTCTCTTTGTGTTACATCTTCAAGTAAAGTTTGAAATTTCAGATAGAAAACTCAGACAATAATCTCTGGGCAATCTTCAGGTAGTTGCCCTTGATCAAGATATTCTAGAGCTTCTGGCCATTGTGGATTTGTGGTCATTGTAATGAATTAACCTGGATTTCCAAATTCCACGACTAAACTCATTGCATCCTGATAAAGTTTTTGTAAATGATGTGGGCCACCTATGAAGCTGGAGGGTAAAACAATTCTTCCACCAACAACCACATCCACATTTTCATTGCCTAAAGCCTCAATCACCCCACTGTGCAGAGCTGCACAAATCTCCTTCTGATGAAAGCGTAGATATTGAAGTTTCAAATGATCCACACATAGATACATTTTCACAACAAATTCTTGGAACAATTGTCTGGCAGCAATGATCACAGAGAAAGCTGGTCTTCTAAACAACAGGTAGGTGAACCACTCTAAATTAGAGATGTTACCTTCATTGTCTGAGTAATACAGAAATCAAAAGCAAATAAGCAATGGGGATTGGTTTTTTTCTCAATCAATTGTAGCAGTCCATGTAAACTGCTTACTTTTGTCATTTGGATTTTGGTAAACATTGGACCAGGTTTGAGAACCATATAAAAACAATAGTGGGCACCTCAATGCAAAGTAACCTGTGTGGAGCGCAGAGATTTGCTGAAAGTCTCCTGATTGACATTGCAATATGATGTCCCGGGGATGTGCACCAATTTGACTATTCCCATTGACGGCGACTTCATTCACAGTGGGCCGATTGTAGGGATGGTGATCAGTGCCAGCAGCAATGATTGTGTTGATTGATTGTGTTGATTTGCAGCGTGTGAGTAATGCAATCATTTCAGGTAGCAGCAGCTGACCTGAACACTTGGGCGTAAGGATTTTGGTCATCTAGGAAACGTTGAAAAGCCATTAAAATTCTGAAACTTAAATTTTTACCACACCAACAGATACAAAGATGTGCTTTGTCATTGTCATTGTCACTGTAAATGAAGACTTGGGCAAATCCAGGTTCCTCTTTGGGTGATTGCATGAGGGAGCCCATTAAGTGAGGTAACTGGCCTGAGAGTCTGAAAACATAAACCCCTTGTTGCCCAGCCCCTGTCTTGTCAATTTTGACACCAGGTAACGTGAAAGATAAGGCATTGTTGTACTTTTGAATGGGAACTCAGAAATCTTGGGCAACTGGGAATTGGTTGCATACATGGTTAGCACTCAATCATTGTCATTAGGATGACTGTCCCCAATTCATCAACTCCACCCAAAAGGGCCTGGTAGAACTTGGAAACTTGTTCACCAACATCCTCAGGGAAGTACCGCAAAGGTAGATCAACAGCTCCTTGTTGGCAGCAATTGGAATAAGTTGCTGTCAGATGATTGGCATCTATGAGGCAGTGTTCAATTTTCCATCTGAAGGTGCCACAGGCTTAACATTGTTCACCTTCACAGCCAATGATGAACGGCAGCTTGTTTGGAAAGCAGCGGAGCAGCTGTGCCTTGGTTCCAAGGGCCTCGGACACACCTGCCGGGCCTCCTTCACGTGCTGTTGGACAATTCATTTTTGTTGTTCAATTTGATAAAAAAGCCAGAACATTGATTGTTGAAAATCCGTCTCATGTCAACTCAACAAACTAAAACATACATGTCTCTGGCTTTCTTTCATGTTTGTCAAGGCTATTCTGAGATTGAGAGGTGCCAAAAATTGAAGATCATTAGTGTGAGTGATTATTTTTTGTAAAAAAGGAATGGAAGCAACGCAGCAGACCCGCGGCAGGAACTCTTTTAACTAAATTTTCTCAAGATAGAGTGGAAGAAATGACTATTTCATCCTGCAAATTGCTTCAACACAATTGGATCTTGGCTATTGGAAAGAGCAAGTTTCAATAATATATTCAATGGAAATGATTTTTGTTGCTTTGCTATGACTATTGTATTGGTGCAATGACTTTTACTATTATTGGTGTTCTGATTATTGGATGTTCAACGTTTTATAGGATAGTGCAAAGTCATAAATTGCAACTCATAATTATGAATCTTTATGCTTTTTTTGACAAACAAAACTCTGTTTAGGCGGGAGAAAAAGTAAACAAAGAAGAAGTGCTTTTGTAAGTTCTTCAGGATTGTTGAGTTGTCTGCCTGAAGATATATCACTGCAACTCTTCTTGATCTCAATTAATAAAGGTTTTAGGGGGAATTTGAAATCAATTTGATGATGAAATTGTGACATTATATGTGAATTAATTCAGTAATACTAATCTGACTCATGGTAATCACTTTTCTTGAAGGTAAATTCTCTTTGTATTTTCCCAACTACCACTCAAAACCTGAAGCGCATTTGGTGACTCGTAGTTTTGAAGGCCAAATTTAATAACCAAATTGGTTGAATGGTTGCATAGGCCCAACCATGATAGTTATCTTTCTCTGTCATCTTCCTCCCTGTAGATGCAACAGAACACACAATTTTCCAATGAGATTCACATTCATCTTTGTTGACAGTCACCTGACGCTTGAAGATTTGTGAATCGTCGTGAAGGCAACATCTTGGGAGAATTCAACTGAAAAATTGAGTCCCAAGCGAGACCAGATATTTGAACCTGTTGCTTCTAGAATCACAGTGATGGTTTCATTGAAAACATCGTCCTTGCTTGTTGTTGTCATTCTAGTTAGTGTAGCGTGAGACAATAACAAATGGTGTTCTGAATAAATCAAATCAATAAGATGTTTGAATCAAGTAAATTTTGGCTCTTGTGAAGGATCTTATGCTTTTACCAATGTATCATCTATTGATATTGTTCGAGGACTGACAGGCTGAGCCCAAATGAAATTATTCTTATCTCTTCCAATGGCATTTGAAATGTATAAATACTAAGCTTATTGACGGGGCTACATTGTCATTATGCATTACATGATCATGTTTTCTGCCTAGTGTTTTGGAAATTTGAGGATACGCCTTGTAAGTTCTGAATGAAGTGTATCTTTGTTATTTTCAGAGGCAAATAGGAGCAATACCAAGCATATGGCCAAATGAATGTCATCTGGATAAACCAAAACCCACAATTGGCACTGCTCATTTTGCAATATTGATAGTCAACACATAATTTTGTATATTGGGAAAAGAACAAAAAAAATCACAATCTATAAGGACTAGAATAGAGTCACTCAGGCAATACCAAATAGACCTGACACCTGGATTATTCACTGAACAATTACTGCACATGAACAACATCAGGAAATAACAGACAACATGTCTTTCAGTGTTTGTTTTAAGCTTCTAGATAGGTAAGTCAAAAAGGAGGTAAGAATTGGTTTGGAGTCTTTTTATAGGTTAGAAGGCCCAACAGCTGAGTTCTATCAGAACATCTGGCTTGGATTGATTCTGTAATTTGAGAGCAGAGGTCTACAAGTCTGGAATGAAAACAGTTAGGGAAAGAAAAAACTTGAATAGCGTACATCAATTGTCAAAGGCAATGTCAAGCGCTTTACCAATGGTACCTCCTCTGCGAGCATGAGGATCGCGGGGTTGTTTGGCCACTTGAGCGGTAGAAGTGTTACCACCTTTTTGGGGTTGCTCTGGTTTTGGTATTTTTTGCTGGTACAGCACACTCTTCTTCAACGTGCACATCCTGAGACTTTTCCTTAAAGAACGTGCAGGAGTGACTTGAAGCGTAGGTTAATGATGTCCAACATAGCAGAGGTTACTTCAATGGCAGGGTTACAGATTGTGGGGTAAACCTGTGTAGAAAAATACAAATCAGCTCCAATCTCCAGCCAGACAAAATTTAAAGCTCCGCTTACTCGACTGGCTTGTTGGGATTGATATTGGACTTAGTTATGCAGACAGTAGCTTTGATTCCAGTTCAACTGTGCATTTCTGACGCGTCTACATGCCCAGAAGTAGGTGACATTCTGCTCACCTGTTGTCAAAGTATTAGCCAGCTAGTAAGACTGATACAGGTTGCTTGGTATCTACTATAGCTATGTGGTAGTTCGTCTCTTTGTTAAAGTCTTCCGTATATGCATGAAATAGACACTCGCAGCCTTCTTTGACTACCATGTAGCTACCAGAAAGGTGGGGAAAGGGTTGAATATAGTATTCAATCCTGCTAACTTTAGCTAATCTTGTCTGTAAACAAAGTAAATCAAAATGGTAAGTAGTGTGAATCGATTAAAAAGCAGCAAGAGTCTTTACCTCAGAATAATAGTCTGAGTGCTCAACAGTGACAATGGTAGTAACCTCATCTTTCCTCTGATTCTTTGGTATCAAGCGTTGAATGGATGGCTCCACTGTTTCTGTTGTTTTTAAAACATGGCCCACTGTAGTGATACTAATGGTATCAGCTTAGCTGTAAGGAAAGCCTTCACCATTGGTGATAACACCATAATCAAAGGCTTTAAAGAATAATTAATCACCCCTTGTATCCAAGGAATTGTGGGGGAAGAACGCTCCACGCAAATAATAGATGCTTTTTGGGATCAGCTTGTAAATCTTGGAGCTGAAGCCGGTAGCACAAAGCTTGTAAGAGAATTGTCTGTCATGATCTGCTCCACTGCAGGGGATTAATAAGATGCAGGTTTGGTACGTACTGAGTGTTGTGTTTTTGTTGCTCTAGTGTAACCTACAGATAGACCAATCCACACTTGTTAGTTAAAGTCTATGACCATTATACAACTGGATGGTAATGTTTTGTAAAGTGGTAAGGACATGCAGTCTGACCAAAGTGCGAAAGACTGGTTAGCCTTTCTTTTTATAGACTTCAGTAATCAAAATTCCAGAAGAAATAACCTAAATTTGTAAAGAGTAGTTGAATAGTGGATACACAAATTGAATAGAAATCTTGATTGATCAGAGAATGATATATACAAGTTCCAATGCACATATATGAAATGAAATGAAAGCAGTATCCATGCAAACTTAGTTGGGGTATAATTAATTAAATCAAGGGTTACTAACGGCTGAGTGGTGACTGAAAGATTGATGGAAAGTAGCAGTACGGTTTTGTGATGAAACGTTTGGCGATTGGTGCTGGATGTTGTTCAAAACGTGTTGTTGTGTTGATAAATCAGGCTATGACTGTTATGAATCTGTACATGCATTGGTTTCCACACATTATTGATAGGCTTTCACCAGATAGATTGTGGGATCTCCTATCACCGCAGATCAAGCGACATAAGATGGAAAATACCTGTGAATAACAGGCAAAATGAATAATACAAATGCTTGATGTTATGAACACAGGATTTACCTACGCAAAGCATCAATTGTGTGATTAAGAAAGTGTAGACATACATAAAGTGTGGATTGGGTTGGAAGGATGAAGTAAGACAGAAAAACTCACACATTGGAAATGAGCTGGGAATCATAGTCACCCAAGACAACACATCACATCCTACAACATCACACTATCAGTGGGTGGTATTCAGATCGCTGCGTGGAGAGTAGACACAATGAATTGCTTGAATCCTGCCGGAGATCAATTGCTCACGATTGAGAAAATCTCCTGAGATATACAATTGATTACTACCAATCAATGACAGTGAGGTGTCCAAGAGAGAGTAGCAAGTGTGGTGGATGCGCAGCAAATACAGGAGATTAGCACCTGGCAACCATCTCTTAAACCCAAGGCCTAATGATGCAGGCCAATTAACTTTTCTGGTCTACCCACCCAAGTAGATCCTTACAATTAATTGGGCAAAGTCCAAGTTGAAATTTGATATGATCATCATATTCATTGCCTAAGTTGGTAGCCAAAAGGGTGTGGCTCATGAATGTTGTTATTTGCAGTAGCATAAATCGTCAAAGTAACTATTAGTAATATTGATTATTTATGTTTGCAGAAGAATGGAATAGAAGTTCTGTCAAAAGAAAATAAGGTTTACAGGAATCAATTGTGAAAGTCAAGTGCTACAATGTTCATTTGATGGCTTATTACAAAATTCTTCTCAACTCAGCAACAGTGTCTATGCAGATTTTGGAACTGGCCATGCTAATACCTTCACCAATGTCCATCAATCAATAAATGATTTGGTCTCCTGATCCAAGACTGCTTAATAATTCCTGCAAATGAAATGGTGTTGATTGTTAGATATTGCATTTGATTGCGACTTTGCCTTGGAGATGAACTTACCAAAGTGTCACTATAGTTCAATGTAGATCGGAAATGACAGTGTATCACATATTTCTTTGACGTCTCAATCAAATCTTCATCTTGGATGGCTGGATTTCCATGTTTTGGAACATTTCCATTCGTGGCCACTTCAGCGGACAGAACATGGAGCATGAATCACTGCATCACACGATCTGAAGGGGTGGAAACACTGTACTGCAGACATCCAATGGTAGTCGGTCTGGAATGTGGTCTGTATATGAAATTTGAAGTGTGTGTTGCCAGGCTAACCCCATGTTTTGAGGGACCTCCTGATCATTTGGCGGAAGGTACTCCAGGAATGAGATGCCTTAATTTCTGGCTTTGCATAGATGGGTGACTGCACCCACGTTCATAGCATCATCTTCCAAGTAAAGATGTTTCAGATCCGACAGTGGCCCTTTGTTTTGCTGTAGGCTTTGTATAGATGCAAACTTGAGCAATAACAACGTTAGCCTCTCCGTGGTGTGGAGTACATGCTCCAAAGCAACCAAATCATTGACATTGTCTTTGAATGGGCTACTTTGTTCTTATCAGCAAGGTCAGCCCCCATCGGTGTGGCAGATATCAAAGCAGATCATCATGTTCAACACCTCATCAATCAAGTCAGCTTAGGCACTTTGTTTCAAGCTCAACCAAACAAGCGGCCATTATCCACTTTTGTCATTTTACTGCTTAGTTCCCCAGTGTCTGGTTGAGCTTGTCTTATTCTGTTCAATCAAACAATACTGAAATCTTTCTCTTCTGGCTGATCATTTCAATCCATGAACTAATGGTAATACTTGAGGAACGGTTTCACAATCTTCATGTGATCCTTCAATTTCAAACAGATAAATTTTCCCATGTGGCCTTCAGCAAACCATTCTCAACCCACCTGCTGTTCAATTCTCTCAAAGTAAATCATGCCATTTGATCCTCATTCCCATCCATACGCCGCAGATCAAATGATCTATCAATCTGATTGTTTTGCTACATATTTACTATAACAAACTTTTGTTTTGTTTCATTCTCTCTCTAAATCATAATTATAGTAGGATTTCAGCCATCTCATTTAAATCTTCTCCCATCATCCCAAGCGAGACTGGTGAATCAGAGGGATATTCAATTCAATCATGTTATGCGCTTGAAGGATTGATGTTCTATCAATAGCTTTGCTACAGATGCAAACAAATTAGTTGAGCAAATCAAACAAAAACTCTTAGTAGGTTTTTTCATCATCATTCACCTTTTTTGAATATCAACTCCCTTGGTTTCCTTCATACTGGATGTGATTCTTCTACCCCCTTCTCTACAGTATCTCAATTGTACACATTCTTCAATGCCTTCACTTCAATCTTTGATGTCTTTCAAGCTCACAGATGAAGACCACGCTGACTTGCTGTGTCACAGCGTTGGTAGGCGACAGCTACAGCTGCGGATCCACGACTGCACCTGAAGTGGTAAATTGAGTCCAGTAGCGTGGCTTCATTTGGATGACAAAAGGTTGTCATCGTGGTACAACAGCGCGCGCGGCCGGGCTATGCAAGATGCAAGGCTGTCTCAACCTGATGACCTAGAATGATGAGAATTCCTCACATGTGGTACAGTAGAGTGCTAAATCTATGAAAGCCCTTCACACTGGAGCTTTGTCCATCTCCCTGATTAACTCCCCTGGGTAAACACAAAAAGAAAGCCACAAATGCAGCATCAATCAGCCAAGTATTGAAGCACCTCTGCATTCCAAATTTGGCATCTCCACAATCAACTCCCAGATTATTTCCCCGGGATAAACATCAAACACAATGCCAAAAACACATCATCAATGAGCCAATCCATATAATCATGAAGCACAGTCTGAACACGTTGGCAAAGCAAAATGTCAACTCAGTGTGGCCCAAGGCCGTAGCAGAAATGAAGACCAGGCCCATCCCCATGCACTGAGGCCCATGAAACCAAGGTATACAGCACTGTGTACTGTGGTGGACATCGTTTTCTTTGACACCCCTACATCTATCATCTTAGTCAATCCACGGATTGTCTGATCAGGAGTCTAGCAATTAGTCCACTGGACTATGCCGTCTAGCGGACTTAGTGTGCGCCCCATTGAACTATAACCATTGACTACTTGAGCTTCTCTATCATTCCTAAACAGGCCCTCCCTCTGACGCGCAAACTGACCCCATAGGTCGTCCCCATGCCACCTCTACAAGGTAGTCAAGCTGACAAAGTCACAAGCCCCGTTCAATCTGCCATTGCAGCTTTGGTCAGTGTCCAAGACTCGCAAAACTTGCAGCGGCTATCCATACATACAGCCTGGCTTATGTCAATCTATTTTGTAGGCTGAGGATATCAGAAGAATACACATTGAAAAGGCCAAAAAAATCATCCTGAGTGTGAGTCGCCAGTACACTTGAACGAGCAAAGATCCCACTGTGACGTAGAAACCTGGGAGCCCACCAGTCTGGGCGGTCCACAAGATCCAAACCTTGAGGCCTCTTGGGGAACACAGAAAGACGGTGCTATTGCAGGGGAACTCACCAAGTTTTGCAAACTCCTCAAGCGCTAAAAAAGGTCCGTTGATGCAAAGGCTGCTCACCTAATTGAGCAAGTGTAATTAGGTCATAAAGAGGTACCAATATACAGTGCAATGATGATGATGGGAGAGTCACAAAGTGCAAGCAGCCAACCAAGCCCCTCATCTGTTGTGAGAAAACGTGCAAACAGCAACATAGCACATCAAGGTCACTCCTGTTTTGAATCCCAATTGTTTCATCTTCTTTAAATTGATAAATTGAAAAAATAAATCACCAAAAGAAAATCACTTTTGAAATAGATATTATGGTCTGGTATTTCAAAGAGATTAACCATTGTAAATCAAAAGGAAACCTTGATGTTTGCAAAAGTAACATGACCAACTGCATGCAAGGCACCCTACGTCAAAAAATGCCCGTCTGGATGCAGAAGATGGTACAATCTCCAATTTTCTCAGATAGAAGAGTGTGTGCAATCTTTCCAGAACGCCATCCGATATACTCAGGTCAACCTGGAAGTAAAGACTTCAAAGGCTGGACCAGAGTGCAAGAGCAAAGCATTGGTGTCATACGATAGCAAAGAAGAATTGCCTCCTGTAGCAGCTGCATTGCAGAGGGAGCAGTCCATTAAAATTCGCACAAAGAACATCATTTCCAAGGCACTTAGGAAGATCAGCAAGGTGAAGAAGTAGGGGAACAGTGTTGAGCCCACAACCCACAGTTTACCTGTCAGTGAGAAGAGCGTGAATCTGAGGTGCAAGTACCATGAATCTTCCTCTCTTCTTGACTTACTTTATTAGCCAAGTATTCAAAGATGTTGTATTGGCCAGGTATCCAAATATGTCTTTCCTTTGGGTCACTTGTTTGCTATCCAGGTGTACTCTTCACACTGGTGAGCAGACAGAATGATAGTACTGATTACCCAGAGGGAGAATGTATCCAAAGGGTCTTGCACCTGGACCAAACCCAGTTGATTAACTACAGACACCTGCTTGCTGCCAATGTCNATCATTTACTCTTGGACCCATTGGGACAAGTGTCCGCACAATAACCAAATGGAGTACAAAGTCATGCGCTCTGACTCACTGACCATAAAAGCTGCTTGTGAAGATGAGACATCACACGGTAAAGCAGAGTGGGTGGAGTTGATCTTTTTTATTACCTTATTTTCATTATACTCATGCATGTTTGTGCATGTTTGTCTCTGGGTCCCTGTTTGTTTCAATTATCCCCTGATGACGTATTTTCTGGATTTCATGGATGGTAAGGAGGTCAGCAAGGCAAACCAGTACCCATGGGGATGCAGTCTGGTATGTTTTGTGCTTGCAACATGGTGGCCTGCCAAGCAACATCATCCAAACACTTGTGTATCATCACTTCAAACTATCTTCTGGGATTCCCTACCCCACATGTCAATTACCACAAATCAAGAGGAAGCCAAAATCTCAGTCTCAAATGATTTCTGCCTTCCTGCTGATCTGCTTGACCTGGCTAAGAAGCTTTGCAGATAGTTCAACAAAGTATTATTGCAACGCCACTGGAGGATCTAGAAAGTCCTAGGAGCCATTGTAAGCGTGGGTTGGCTTGGTTGCAACAACATGTTGACGTTAATGTCCTTGGTTTAATGCTGGTCTACAGGGGCAGCTTGGTCAACCGCAAGGTAAAAAGAGCTGAGAAACAAAAGGTAAACTGAGAGCTTTGAAACAGCTCGAAGGCAAGCACATGTGTATCAGACAATTTGTGAGGGCAACTTTGCATTTGAAAACGCTTGGACTCGGTGGCCTTCCAAGGCAAAAAGCAAGACCAACAAAATCAAGTCTGACAACAGCAAGAGCCAGGAACAAGAATGACTGTCTTGTCAAGGCCGCTCTGACATTTGGTGTAAAGCGCTCCAAACTAATCTATGTTTCTGACCTTTGGTACAGCGTGACTCTTCTACGTCTGGATCAACTGCCAAACGCAAATGTTGGCCAAGCCTGTCATATTGACCAACATTACTGCCCTACTGGCTCTGCACGCCCAGCAGGTACAGGGCGAGCAAGTAAGACCAGGGCCTGGTGTTGCTTGGATTGTCAAATCTATCACGTCTTGCAATTGTTTTTGGAACCCAAAGGAGATTTCAACTTCTCTCTGCCGTGGCGAAGCATGACAACGGACTTCAGGCAGGAGCTCCAACTGAACACACTTGCTGGACTTTTCTTCCTGGACTTGCGGAGCAAGCTACTTGATCCTGGGACAACGCGCACTCTTGATGGCTCCAAGTCACCAGCTTTCCACTTAATTGCGCTCTCTTCGTCATTGGGCATTCCTCACTATCCTATTGGAATGCGCGGAATGTGGCTTTGAGTGCTTCCTGTTGATGTGAGCCAGGGTGGTGACGCAGACAGATCAGAAGGGAGTGAGGGGACCTGGGAGTCCATGATGGTGCAAACCACCTTAACCAGGCTTCTGCCAATGAGAATGATGCAGATCAGGTCAGCAATACCAAGAACAGTGATAAAAGCATCCACAATGGTTCACAAATGAGGTCTGAATACGGTCCCAGTGATTTGTACAATAGCAAGAATGAAAAAAAGGGTGATGATGAAAATGACTGATCAGATACCCTATATCTCAAGTTCATACATTTTCTTTGACATTTCCTCTGGGCAAGTTTTATGTCACCTGAAACTCGATGTGGATCCACAGCTAGAGGGTGGCTGGCCATCCAGTACCTTGTAAATCTCAAAATTAAACTAATATCAAAATATCAAAATATCAAAATGGCCCTATGCATATGAAAATATCAAAATCACCCTACACATCCAGAAATTCCCCTTCGGAAGATGCAATATATTGGAGTTGTGCATGTTGTGTATGCTGTAGGAACCATCAAAAGACACTGAACCGTCCAATATGTTGAAACTCTGTAGGCACGATGTGGCAAAATCAGAATCAAGGACACTAAGAAGGCTAGTTTCAATCTGAATATTAGAAAATATGATTGTGAATAAAATGGCCTCTTGAGAGTTCACAAAAGCACCCTCCTTAGACTGCAATTACACATAGCTAGTAGAGACTCAAAGACCCTAGTTACCTCAACACAGGCAGGGTCTATATCTGACATACACTTTTCCAAAGAGATGTCCAAAACACATTGTGACAGCATTCAAAAAGTCTTGCATTTGTACTGCCCTCAACTGTGGATCCCTTTCAATGTAGCTGCTATTCGCCCAATGCTACTGTCTCTATACAATGCCTGCCTGTTGGATGGAAATGGGCTGGACCTCTGTCAGGGAGGGTATCATGAGATATTTCCAATTGAGCTGCTGAACCTTGGGGGTGTTCTCAGACTCTCAGCAGGCTGTTCCATTTTCAATGAGATCTCAATCCACAATATCTCTCCAGGAAGTCATATATTGTCTTGATATTTTGTTATCAAGTAGATTTCCAATGCAATATATTGATGTATGTTAGTACTCTTGTGTAATTTATATGTTGCAGTAAAAGTGACCTCTTGGATGCTCAGCCTGTTTCCAAATGGAAAAAATAAAATGGAAAAAAATGTAGTATGTACTCGAGAGATCTAGAGAGATGAAACATCAACATGAGTTCTTTTAAGATCACAGAGCCATGCGCATAGAATGTAATTACAAAAAGGTAATCAACTCCTCGATTTGGAAAACCATATTGGGCTCAGGTCTGCTCACTCCGGACCGTGGATAATGTATTCATTCTACATAGATGTTCCTCAGACTGACAACTGAGTAGGTTGGTGCAAGGATTCTGAATGGCGATATGGCCCACCAGATCTTCAGTGTCAATTACAATTGGATCCTCTGTCTTGTCATTTACCATAGATGTGTGGAGGTGAGGATCATGCCGGTAAAAGTTCCTTGAAGAGTTAGTCAAACTCAATGAGGAGTAATGTCTGTTCACAACAAAATTTGGTGCAGTCCCTGCTGGGCAAAAGTGAAACATAATTTCCAAACAAATGCACTTCTTGGGTGGAAAATTCTATTAAACTTCTTCCTCTGTGAGTTGTGTGGGAGGTATACCTTTTGTTTGTGGATTTGCAGCCTTTGGGCAGGTTGGACTGCATTGGGGAAAACATTCTCAGAAGCCACATCAGTCTCAGCCATATTGCCATAGCACCAAATGCTATCCTTCAAATGCTCTAACTAGGATTAATATACACTCTTGTCAAGAGACATGTTTTTCCATTACGGCAGTTCAAGTTCGCTGTATAAGTCCTCAAAGTTTGAATTTTCTGCCCTCCATGTGCTGTAATATTTAGATGCTCCAATTTTGGTCTTGCAGTGTATGTGATCCTTCGCTGGGACTTTCTGATTCCTTTACAAATTCTGATAATTGAAAGCAGTAATGATTCCTCAGACTTGGACTGCCCTATTGTTTTGTCCAAATCCACTATTTAAACTGTAAAATCAGCTGATTGTTGCATCTGTGGTTTTGACATTTGATCAGATTCTCAACAAGGTGTCAGTTGTTGGCAATTCTGTCCAAGTTTGCATTCATTCTCGCCAATCTAGCAGACAGTGTATTGCAGAGGGCCAAAAGGTTTTGAAATCTGGGGTAGGTATTGAGATATGTGGTTATTGCGCTTTGGAGTTTTGGGCCAGTGATATTGAACAAGATCACAATAAATTTTCAGTTTATTGGCTGAAGATATGCTGTCCTTGGGCTGGATATTTGAGAGAGCAACAAATTGGTACAATGTGCCACATGTATCAAACCCTTGCAAATTGCTTGATAATTGGGATCATGTTGTGAAGGTCTGAAATAGTTGAAAAAACTACATAAACGCTGTAAAGTGACAGCCATTCTGTTGCCTTCGAGCTCCCTGAGCTGGCAGTCCCAGAACAAGCTGGAAGGCAGGAAACCCAGTTGATGGTTCAATACAGGTAATGGCTTTATGCAACAATATGAGATCAGATACCGTTACTCTCTGCACAGCTTCTGTCTCCAAAGACCTGATATCTCTCCTGGAATCTGAAGGCTGTGGAGAAGCACACGGTGTAAAACCTCAATTGCTGTCTGAATTGGTAATGCTTTCTTTGAATGATAGGCATTCTTGTGGATTCTGGTCTGACACTTTCCTTGGACTCGATTCCAAACAAGAGAAGCATTGAGGGTGGTTTGATCTGTGTCACTACAGGCTCCTGTTGTAACCCTTGAGGGGCCAGACACATCTTGCCAATCAAAGTCTTGTTGGCAGCTGTGTGCTACACAATCATTAAACATTCAACAAGGCAGAAAGATTATCTTATATCAAGAAAGGGAATCAACAATATTTGCAGTAGTGATTGAGCACCAGAACACAAACCAGATACAACCTGCTATACAGGCTACAATTGGTGCACTGAATCTTGCCAACAGAGTGAAACATAAACAACAGAGACCATGATAAATCTTGTAAGCTCAGTTGTGCTTCAATAGATACTCCTTTGGGCTGATGTATAGTTGTTCACTGACTGCTGAGTCAATGTCAAGACCAGCAATCAAGTCCTACACAAATGGAGCAAAGAAAGAATGAGCCAGGAGTCACTAGTATCAAGGGTGTGAAATATCAAGCAATACTCACCAATGTCTATAACTCAATTCCTGTCCGAGATGAAGAGCGATACCATGAGATTCAAACTTTGCTACCAAGGGGTTTGAAGTAATCTTGTTTTACATGTTTTTCCGCTACAACAAATAGGGGCATTTTGCAAAGCGGGACACGTTTTTAGGTATCCCAAATTGAAAATACATTTGCTTCACGGATATAAAAATATACAAAAACCTTGTCTGAATTTGTCAAACCTACACCGAAAGAACCCAAGCTTTAAATCCCTTACTAAACCAGATCCTTTGAAAGTATCCTGCCATTGATTCTAAGAGCAATATGTGTCTCAGCTTTGCCAAATTTTTGTAGAATGGCTTGCCACGGTCCTCCAGAGCAAGACCTCAGTATTCTTTGCTGTTCTGATAGCTTGTGATCAATATTTCAATAGTTCAAAAGAACGGCAATTGAACCCACGTTGGGTGTTGGGTATGCAGGATTATTTTTCAAGGTGTGCAACACACAGAGTCTGGGAAGAGGGATTGTATATAGATCTTTAGGGACATTGTCAGTGACTTTACGTGCTAAAGGCCCTTCCAATTCATTCCTGAATTGCACAATGGCTAAAGCCGGGCCGTTGGACTAGTAGCTGGGTTTCAACTCTAATAGCTTAATCCTCCTTCACTGTGTCAACATTTTACAAGCTTGACATTGAGCCCACACATATGAGCTCACAGATCTCTTCAGAATTGGTCCAAAAAGTGTTCTCCTCACTTAAGCTTACCCTTGGCTCACCTGTCCTTAGTTACAAGAGATCCCTTGGTCAACATCAATACATGGGTGTAAATAGAAACATCTGAAGCTTGTCTGATGATCATTGGATTCAACAATTGAATGATCATGTGCCATCACAAGTGAATTCCAAGGATCCATTGGGTCCATTGGATTCATCATTCTGGTAATCTTTTTTCCCTGTACTGTATCACTTCCTTCTTTTTTAGGCCAATGGTTGAATGTAAGGTGCCACCACAGTATACCCTCCGTGTTTCAATTGTTCATCTTTTGTGTATGATTTATATCACAATAGTCTATCCTATATGCAATTACAATGTGGGCCCTTGACAGTTCAATTGTCAGGTCAAAGTGCATCTTGGTTATAAGTACCCAAAGGAGAGGTATGACATGTGAACATAAGAGCTACAAAGGCTCTTCTGTGTATCCAAACATGGCATAAGCTGATTGGGATCAATCTTCCAGCACAGTACAAGTACTGGGACTTGGAGTGAGTGAATAAACCATGTGTGTGATACGTGAAAATAATAAGTGGAAGATACTGGAGCTGTTGTTGAGAAAAGTGTGCAAGTGTACAGTGATTGTGCTGTATACTTGATTGTTATGAGTTTGGGTGAGTAGAAAGCAATCAAGATAATAAAGGTTCAAAACCTGTTCTTAATTGCATTATCGTCAAACGCTTCATGACCTTGTTTGCCATGAAACATGAAATGTTTTTTCTTACAAAAATCACCTTTTCTACATGTAGAAGGGAGGTCACACAGAATGCGCTTTCTGGAAATTTGAGCTAAGGAACGCGCCCTGAGAGCATCACATTTCTTTTTCATACAAAATTATACATAAAAAAATTGACTTTGCGCGTTGTTCAAAAAGTCATTATTTGATATTTTGATGCATTTACCATCCTTCAAAAGCTACCATTCTACTTTTCACTCACAAAATTAGTGTGCAAGGCTTTTTTTCACTTGAAATCTTACTTATAGCTCTTTCAGTTTTTGTTCCTCTCAATCATCCACATTGCCACTTGCCATATCCTTCTTTCAGTCCTCCACTTACAAAGTGCTTATCTCCCTTGAATTGTATCAGGTCAAGACTTCCTATCATCAGAATACTCAACCTCACTATTCATTTACACCTCTGCCTTTTATAACCTCATTTCCAATACATCACATTTTTTCAAGCCCTTTTTATGTGAATTTGTATAGAATGTTAGTTTCAACATTCTTTGACTCTCTGTACCCAGTTTTCCTTCTTCCCTCTTCATTTCAATCACCATCCTAATTCAATACCTTGCTCATAACAAACAGACAGCATCCAAAGTGCTATCCGTTCTCTATAAAAAGCAACCCTCAAGCTGTTTTCAAATCACTTTTGTTTGCAGACCACCTTTGCCCCCCACAAACCCATTTTCTATTAGTGACTACATCCTTTACAGAAACTTTTAGGAATGGTCAAGGAGATAAATACTTCAGTAATTGCATGTGTATAGTATCAGTGGTTTTGTTTTGAATGTCATGCCTTGGTGCCAGTCTCGCTGATGCCGGGCGTGCCCCCATCTTCTCTAGTATCACCGACTCAAACCAAGCGTTTAAGAACTGTACAGATGCAGATTTTCATTTGTAGAAGTTATCCAGTATTTTCATTTTCTCAGTGTTTTGACTCAAGCTTGTTTTGAGATTTTCTGATCTCCAATCATACATGATGGATTTCCTGTTGTCGTCGACGATGTTACTCTTTTACAAGATTGAAGGATTTTTGTAATACAATGATATGACTCGACACAAATCAATTAGACTCATGAGACCAAGGTGATTACATTTTCTTGGGTGAACATGTGAAACCATGACAACACATTGATGTACAAGAACCAATAATAAGAGTTGAAGCTGAGTAACACAACTTGTTCTTGAAGGTATCAAATACACATTCCAGCAATCTCCCCATCCCTCCTACACCACGAACCCCCTTTTTGTTGAGCAACTGCTCTGAGGGGGTTCAAAAAGTATTCTGTGGGAATGCGGTTGAAATCCGGCCGTAAATGAAGTTGGCCCTGGTCCCTTGCCTGGTAATTTCCTTGCAATTGAAACACTACTTGAGCGGTGGTTGGGCAACTGTATTGAAATTTCCGCTCACATAACGGTTTCATTCATAACTGCTTCCGCTGGGCTTTTAAGGAGCGGATGAGGTCCAGTTACAAAGCTGGCTGTGCCCACTTCATAACTGGTGGACTACTCGACTCATTGTACCCTTGTTTTCCAAGGAAGAAAATTATCAAATTTTCCCTTTTGGCAATTTAAGTCCCAAAGAGTTGTTGGAAGATCTATTGAGGAATCACCAATGGAACAAGACCAATGTGATAATTTCCTTCATGGCTTCCGTAACACCAATTGAGATCTGATGATAACATTTTCCAGGCATTGTAAAGGTGCCAAACGGTGTCAATGACACCTATTTTGTCTGTGTTGCATGCCAGAGCCCCCCATGGAGTTGAATTCAATCCAGAAACATCACAAGAAAGCAAATCATGTGAAAAAGGCCAAAATCTGGCTCTTGCAGCAACACAATCATAGGACTCCCCCCGGTGAGCAAAGTGTATCAGACCATTCACGCAAACCACCGCGCAATGACAACCCCCTGGAGGGATTTTCCAATGAATACAACTCTGCTCAGGAGGCTTGCAGGAAAGTTCTGGTCAGTATAAGGATGTGAGTGTCAATAGCAGCAGAGATAATGAAAATCAACTGTCCCGCTTTGCTGGGAGCAACTCCTCTGAAGAGAAGTTGGTTAGCGCTGGTGACTCGCATGAGCGTGTTGTGAAAACCAACGCCTATTACTCCTGGTCACCTTTTTCTAGCTTAGAGGTGGGCCTTCTTCTGGTTCCATTTTTGAAGACTTATTTTGATGATTAAGTCTTCCACAACAGCAACTGGTTGGGCTTTTGATCCTTTGTTCAACAATTAGAACTGCCATGTTGCAGTTACAGTACAAACAAGTCCGCTCTTTTGTTGCCCTTTTGAAGGTCCAATTACCTGGGTATAAAAGCCTTGGAAACGCACGACCAAGCTGAAAAAAATAAGGCATGGATCTAATTGAGACAGTCAGCCCCTTGTCCAAACCATGCTTTGGTATACAAATCAAGCAAATATTGTGACAGGTTGGTTTGCTTCATAGTCTTTGCAGAACTTGGCAACCCATATGTACGGAAGCAACTGGAAAATATTCCATCCCTGCCCACCTCTGCTTCAAAAATCAACTGCTTTGCACATTCAAAGATGTGGCAAGAAGAGTTTGCACCTGAATTCCGGGTGCAGACACTACACCAATTGACATCTTTACCCAGGGGTATAGAAAATTAGTGCGGGCATAGAAAACTATTGGTAGAGTACTTTTCTATAACAATGAAAAATGCTTTTTATACACCTATGTAAGATATTTGAGATTGAGAAGGTGAGTATTTCCTTTCCACTGACTTAGATGTATGTATTGGGACCCAAAGGCAGTATCACAGTGCGCAAAATCTCAATTTTCCA
>KZ141839.1:0-13149 GCA_002157035.1 Melampsora medusae f. sp. deltoidis
CATTTGCTGGTAAACGATTATTTCGATCTAGATTTTGGGCTTGATCGAATTCGTTCAATCTAGCTTGCATCATTGCAAGATGACGTCGATCAAGTACTGGTGCTACTTGTAATGGAGGGACTGGAGCCTGTTGAACTCGATTTCCAACGGGTGGCGGAAGCATAAATCGACGAGGCTGATTTCTAGGTGGTATCGGTCTTACTACCCGATCGACCATCGGATGTGGTGTTCCTGGACCAGTAGTCGGCTGTGGTCGAGTTGGATTCGACTCGTTAGCTTTTGGTAATTCTTCTCCTACCTCTAACCAATTGAAGGCATCGGTATGAGATGTTGTAATGTGTAGGGGGGCAGAAGATGTAGGTCCAGATGAAGGTTCTGCAACCAGAGCTTCAGTCTCTTTCCTTTTCCCCTTTACATCCTGTCCTTTGTTTGGGTTGTTATCGACAACACCACTCTCATCTGAAGGGAGAACTTTGAGCGTCATACCAATNTCGTCAAACCCCAGTAAATCTTCATTCATAAGCTACAAAACGATGACGTTTTTTTGTCAGTAACATGGGATAGTGCACATTCCAGACTTCAAGACAAACCATTGCAGTAGCATATCGTCCAAAACCCTCATGTTTAACAATACGATATAATAATTGATGACGCGCCAAGATTCCAAGGATACCGCGCCTCATACGAGCCACACGTTCAATGGATCGTATGATCGGAGATTGATCTGCTGAACTCGTAGGATGAGGTAGAGCCTTACATGATTCGAGTAAAAATTGAGTGGACCGAACGACTTCAAAAACACCTTTTTGAAGTTGAGCACTACTACATTCTTCTAATTTGAGCTCTACAGCGCGATGCAATGCTGCATGTAAACTTTCATAACTTATTTGATACTGTGCTATATTAGGTTCCAATGAGTATTTTAATTTATCATAAGTCTTGATCAATTGAAGAATCAATTTATTCCCTTCAGATTCGTAAATAGCTGATGCAAAGCTGATGATCACTTCATCATTCAAAAACATTGCCAACCATTCCACTTCAAGTCGTTGAAATGATCGTGCAAGAGCTGAGCTTGAGAACTTGGATACTCTTGAGACGTATTGACGAAAACCCTTCAATTCACTTTTAGTTTCATCGCTGAGAATCATCGAGGTAGCAAACTTTGACCAAAGTCCTGTGGTCTTCTCGTCTTTCCATCCCATTGGAAATTTGTGTAGCATATTCATGGTTTGTACAGCTGGTGGGAGCAAAGTGTTGTAAGATGGCGGTAAGAGTAATAGATAAGCCGATGTGACGAGAAGCCGATGATTGACAGAGGTTGGGAGGAGTAGGTCGCTCATCTCAGGGTTGAAGGAGCTAGGTGGGAGAGGTGGAGTCACTGTGAAAGGATTTCTAGTCGGAGCAACCATCGATCTAGATTTATCATCAGGATCACCGGACGCAGACACAAGCTTTGATGTTTGAAGTACAGAGGATTCTTTGCTCAGCAAGTTTTGCTTACAAAGCTGAAGAGCAAAGGGATTAGTACGTATGCATACCAGAATTGCGCGTATAGAAAAAGACTTACGATGTCTTGAGCATACTTTACAAACGATCCACTTCCCACTACTGCACCTAAGATTCGTTGCTTGACCAGCATGGAGACAAGATCTTGTTTCATATCCGTAATAAGCTTCATGCTGTCATCACCAACTTCTCCTGATGGAAGTACTTGATAAGTTTCAGCGAGTTTTTGAATGTCAACTTCGAGTTGATTTAGTGAAGGATGCATGTCGATCGATCCCATGGCGCCTAAAAGCGGAACCACAAATAACTTTAAAGCGTTGAAGACAGTTAAATAAGGTCGTGATGTTTCTTCATGCGGATGATGATCACCTTCGTCGACCAATTCAAGACCTTTGATTAAGCTAAAGAGCGTTAAGAGACCATACACCAAGGCGTGATGATGAAAGACATTTGGCGATGTACTCTTGTTGCCATCAAGTTTGATACGATAAAGTGATTGAATATGTTTAGCAATCTTAGGATCACTCAAGAGAGCTGTTGTCCAGTCTGTTTCAAGCCGATTGAACACGGTTTCCTCGTCCTTCAAAAATGGACCCGATGTAGGTTGCCGTCTCATGTGTTCTCTGAGTCGAGTTACAGACAAGGGTAGAGTGCCTGTAGAAGGATCCATTAAGGTAGAAGCGAGTTTGGTCCAAGTTTGAATCAATTGCGATCGCATAGGTGTTGTGGAGCCGGATTGATGCGATGGGAATTTGAATTGATGTGTGGCGGGTTCAGCAATGAAGATGATGTAAACAGAAGTGATAAGCACTTGATGTGACAAGATATCGGTGTTGAGGGACTGATCCGGATTGTGGGAATCCATAAGGTCCGAATCATCGTGGAGGTCTGATCCTGTCGAAAACTGATGAAAGATGACATCTGAGCTATCCGAGTCGGAGGAAGTGAGAGAATTCTCCTCTGTCGAATTGATCGGTGGTCTCGGAGTAGGAGCTATGATCCGATCTAGTATATCATTGCTATCCGGCTGTTCTTCGACATTTTCTATCCGAGCTTGACGGTTGTTGTTGATCCCCTCAGCTTGTGGTCTAGGTGGATTTTGAGGCGCATCATCTTCCTCTAAGTGCATTACGTCATGTGGAGGAGTGTTTTGAAGGATCCACTCGCGTAATAAGAAGACAGCAACGAAACTGAGGATAACAGCACACGTAATCAGTTGACCTTGAAAGATATCCATCGCAATCGAGTTGGTGTCAAGATGAATTGAAAGTAAATTGAATGAGTTATGCATATTCTTCAGGTTGGTCGAGTTTGAGTCTGATGAGTTCAAAGCAAGTTGAAGATCAGTTGACTCAGTAGAATTCAAGGTTCCTGAAGTTTGATTGGCAGTTCGTTTATATTCTAAAAAACGGAGAGATCAGTAAGTCAGAGGTTGGATAGTTTATGAGTGAAAGATGAGACTTACTCAAGTCATTTCCCGAAGTAAGACCAAATGCAAACCAATCTCCTAATCTCCAATAAGCAGCAGAAACCCAGACGACAGTCCAAGGAACCAGACCGAGCCAACACATTGCTACAAGAGTTGCTCTACCGATAAGTAAGATGAGACGAAGAAATTCTTTCAGAGCTTGAAAGATGATCGTAGGAATCGGTGGACGATCAGGTGAACCGGATTTATAAACTTTTTCAAAACTGAAAGGATGAGCACAAAGTTCACAAGATGATTTCTTTGAATGAGACAACCAAGTCGAGAGACAATCTTGATGTACATGAGCGATTGAACCAGTGCAACGACATGGATGAAAGAGGGGACCTAAGGAAGGGTCATCAGATCTACAAACTCTACAGACAGGCTGTTCAGCATCTTGATCGTTAATGTGAGTTGAAGTGGTTGGATTTGATTCGATGGTAGCTGGTAAGGAATCGAAAGCGGATGAAGATGCTGAAGTGGATGAAGAAGCGGCAGAAGATAATGATGATGACGATGAATGAAGTGTTAGATTAGCGTTGTTTGATGTCATGATGATCGATGTGTCCTTGATGTTGTTCGTGATAATGTTCTTGATAATGTTCTTGATGATGAGAATGCTGAGTGATAAGTTGGTAAGATGCTGATATGATAATGATATCCTGGCACTGGCACTCGCTTTACGATTGATGGCTTGGTCAATGGTCAATGGTCAATGGGCAAAAGTAACTCCGTGTTGCGTTCGGTACCGAGCTGCGATCCGTGATCGGTGATACAAGGTCAATTGATCCTTTTGTCTCATGAGCGCACCCTGATCTGCATGCTCCACGATTCCTCATGACTTACAAAGATAAGCTCCGCCCCTCTCAAACTGAGAGGCTTATCACACACTCCAACTAGTAAGAACGCAGCCTCTTGCTCCCTTGTCTCGTCGCAATCGACGTAGTACAGACGTGTCTTGTACAAGACGGAAATATCCCAGTGAAAGTCACTCTACACGTGAGGAGCCTTAGGCGAGAACAAAGCGATCGTCCACTTTTTGTATAATCTTATTCCCTCGATCGAAATGTGGCCGCACGCGTTCTTGCGCCTCCTTTCTTTCACTTCTATATACCTCCTTCCTAATTCTCGTCTTGCCACCATGTTTTCTCATGATTGTTTCAGAGAAATTGAAAATTGATGCCTGTACATTGGAAGAGTCTTCATTCTAAATAATTTCGTGAGCAGAGTACTCGAAGGGCTGCCCATAACATTGCATTATTTGAAATCCTTGTGACCATTTTTTGGATAGTTGTTCTGCTTTCCTCTGTGCCTCAACCAAGGTTTTTGATGGTCTGGATGCCATCCACCAAGATATATCAAAACAAATAACCATCCTGTTCCCCATACATAATGTCTTTGCATGTTGAATCACAAGGGATACATGAACATTCTATGTATACAGCATTTTTACAACAGTCATTTTGGTTGAATTGAATCCTACACAGAAGAAGAATGAGAGTAACAAAAAACCTCATGTTGAAGATTGTTGAGAGTCAGTCAGATGATTACAAAGGAATCATGATGTGATAAGAGAATTGAATAATTATGATACAATTATTTGGATGGCTCTACATGTCAATTGGTGACAGAAATACAAGAACATGACTTTACTCTAGGTGATTGGAATATTGGATAACTTCTAACAAAAGGATGTTGAAGCAAAAAGAGGATTCATAGTAATACTAATGGTTTTCTGAGTAGGGGGTGTCAAGTTGAAAAAATTAAGGCAGAAATGTTATGACAAAGAAAATTTTTACAGCCAAATTAAAATCACAAATTGCTGTGGTAACAAGTCACTCAATTTTGAGGCACAGGAAGTGTTTTGTTGTAAATTAACAATTTTTCAAGAATTTTATGGTAAGATGAATCTTCCAGCTAGATAGAAATGTTTGTCTAATCCAGGAATACAATACTAATCTAACAAAGTCCCTCTTAGCAAGCAAGCCTGCAAGAGAGGGACTCATGACTGATCCAAAAGATTTGGTATGAACAAGACACTTTGCTGGGAACTTTTTCAATGTGCCATAATTCATTACTCAACAGATACTTTATGCCAAAAAAAGACCTTGTGCAACCTCTCAACCTAAACATACTGTTGTTTGAAATTTCTCTCTTGGTTTAACTTTCAGGAAAGAATTGCAAAAAGACTTGTTTGTAATATAAGTTGATGTGTAATATTTCAGTGGACTTGGTGTGAGCTCTTGACGTGTTGGACAGTGTTCTTGGGGTTTTGGGCTTTATACAAAACTTGAGCCTTCCATTGCGCTGAAATCATTGCTTAAAATACAAAGTGAGCTACATGAATATATGAGTCAATCACAAATAAGAAAGTACATCATAAGTAAGTTAGATTGCTTGTTAAGTGAAAAGAAAAACAAGTTTAAAAGTATGAGGTTTATTTCACAATTCAAATATATCAGATCAACACCATGACAACAATACCAATATCAATAGACATAAACACACAGACAAAAAGAAACATATGTCCTAACTAAGAGGGCTCCCATGTGCAATAAGATCACACAAATCTATTTGTCATGACCAACAGAATATATGTAAGGTAACCAGACACACAGGATTTTTCTTTGGTCCAAAGGATTTTTATTTGTAAGCTAAGGAGTCTTGGTGTGTTGAAAAAGTTCCTAGCCAAAAGTTTTTTGCTCATATGCCAAGTTTTGTGGATTACCCATGAGGCCCTCTCCTTCAGCCTTGCTTGCGGACCAGGACTCTCTGAGGTTAGGGTAGAATATATGAACTAACTTATGCTGATATATTGTACAAATACCAAATAAGAGTGAAACATATGTGCAGCATATAAGATGATGTTATGAACACAGCAAACACACAGGTAACATTCATAACACTTTATGATCATCCTGTTATAGAGATCATTTTGAAATTCTTCACCATAGAAATATTGAACATGTCATCTCCTGGTATGATTTCATATGTATCAAAGCAGCTTTCAATTTACTCAATGTATCTTTATTCCCGGTGAATTCTGAAGATCAGAGATTGTATCTACAGCAGTGCATCAATCTTTTCACTAAATGGGTCTAACTACAAAACAAACAAAAACCGTGTATGTACCAAATTTTCACTGCAGCAACAAGCAGTGGTAATAATGCATGGCTTGATCAGACCCACTGGGGTTCTGTTGCCATGATCCTTGTCTCAGCTGTGCTTCACACTGCTGAAATCAGGGGCCAAATGCCAGCAATAGGATGCTTGATGTTGTTTTGGGTGTATCACAGCCCATTTCACCTGCTGCACCTTCTCCCTGTGTTGTGCTGCAAGCACTGGGCAATTTCACTCTGTAGCAGCTGCTGACTGCTAAATTGGTTGAATATATTTCTCTCTGCAGTGGGCTCTTGAACTTCAAGATTTGCCAGGCCACTGCAATGCAGCCTTTGTTCTGTCCAAGGTTCAAATGAGGAAATACAGTCATTCAAATTATGGCATGATCTATTCCAATTGGCTATGCATCTTGGATCTCAAGGTTCATACCCAATCTCTGGTAGTTTTCAAGGAGGAAGATTCTCATCATACAAAACAGAAACATGATCACCCCCACACTATGTCACTGCAGATCTTGTACTTGAAACACCAATATCTGAGCTATGTGCTGTTTCCCATGAACATAAAACAAATGTGGCCTGTCCATGAAGCGGTATATACCAGTATCAGATATCCCAAATTATGAGCCATTACCACAACCCCAGTCCGGGTTTATCTTTTACATGCTGCAAGCCGGAAAGATAAAGTATCACAAGGCAGAATTGATTTGTGGGAAGGTGCATTTATCCTGATGTCTTACTTGTCATGTCTTCTCATATAGATCTTTTTCAACTGTCAGAATGATGGGGATTTCTATCAAGATCTATCTCTTATTCCTGTTCACAATCTTTAACCAACACATAAGTATACTATCCCCCAGGTTTTAATACATTGACAAGATTGAAGACAGGGGTGCAAAAAATTTGTCATCAGATTCAGATCAACTACTTACTCCTTCAGGAACATTGAAATTTGATAGGACAAAATATTTTGGTATCACAGGAAACACTGACAGGAAGCCATCAACAAGCTTTACACCCAGAAAACCCCTACTAGGCCTTGAAACACAAAAGTGGAAGGAGGCCAGAAATAACCCCAATATCTCCAAGATTGACAAACAGCTTACATGAATGATTCATAATCTTGTCAACTTGACACAGACTCACCTGCTCATTTAGATGTCAACACCCTTCATGTGCCTTCTTCAAGATTGACCAATCAAGATACTGAGGAAGATAAAATAAGAAATGAAATTATATATGAGCGTGTGATACAAGCGCCCAAGGCCTTCCCCAAACCCATACAACGGCAAACATTATCATCCAAGAAAGCCAATGCAGTGCACCTGGATGTAAGCCAAGTCTTGAGAGGAGATAAATTGGATGAAGACGTTCATTCAAAATCTACCATGGGTTCATCAACTGAACTCTGCAAGTTGTGGGATGGTAACACAGCCCTCAACAGCCTTTTCATTTTTCTCAAACCAAAGCAGTCCAAACTGTCAAAGAGTTTGTATCAATCAGATATCTGGAGCACATCTATGCACCCTCAGCTTGGTCCCAGTGGAACATCAAGAAAATTGACATCTTCAGTAGACCATAATGATCTCAAAACTCCTGTACCTCTTGCATATACTGACTATGACTTGCCTCAAATGGGAAAGGTTCTGTCAGCAAAAAAGCTTATCAAAAATCAAGGCCTGAAACCACAAGTTAATCCGCAATCATCACCAGGGCAAGTGAGTATTCCTGACAATCTCAGAGTCCATTCCTTCATAAATGATATTATCTCTCCATCTCCATAATCATAAGATGAATCATTGGCCGCATGATGAATGCACAGAGTTCACCAATTACAATACTTTCCCTTGGGAAATTCCTCAGATCTAATCCTCTTGGCCTGATTACCAGAACTATTGTCCATTTGCACCAGCAAAGAATCTCCCTTCTAGGTGTAATCAAAATTGGGAAAATGCTCCACAAAACTTCCAGAAAGGTATAACCTAGATTTTATCATTAAATTTACTTTGAATTTGTTTGGTATTCTCTGAGACATTGCAAAATATTGCTTTATGGTATTCTTATTCCAGGAGGAATTCCCAAGACTAGGGACCAAACTTATGAGGGAAAATTGAGAATTGGTTAGTGTTCAATCTGAAAATGAATTCATCAAATTCTGAAAGTCACCTCTCTGCAGCTTTGGATTCATTTGATAAACAATTCTTCAGCCCTACAATGTAGTACATGGACATCAAAACAAGGAGGAGGGTTTCTCCAACTTATTCAACATCTTAAGAGGGCGGGCAACGGATACAAAAATGGTGCTTCTGGAACCTCTGGACAATGCCAAATGATTTTGTTGATTTTGTTGCCTATGCTTTGAAGGTACCACAAAAATTCCCTTAAGTAAAGTTCCAATTGGAAGAATGGGTCAAGGGTAGTGATGCCAAAAGCTTTCTCTATTATACAAGTGATCATGCACTGAAATGGATCCATATTCAAGAATACTGCAGCGGAAGAAAAGACAAAGCTAATTTTTCAAAGGGTGAGATAGAACTATCCAGTGAATGTATCTGTGACAGTCAAATCAAAGCACTGCCCTGCTTCCTTTCCTGGATTTGCTTATCACTTTGATAGCTCTTAAAGACTGGAATTTCAAAAAGAACTTCAAGCAATATGAGGTGAAATTGAACAAATATGAGAAAAATCTCAAAAAAAATCATCTGTGCTGGTAGATTCAGATATATCTTCTCCCTCCCTCTCCTGGCTGTCTCCTTCCTACTATTAACTGTTTAACACAAAGCACTTCCATCCAACTTCTAGCATTAAGATATTGGAAACACTTTGCTCACGTAAAAACTCATACCACTTTAAATGGGCTTATTGTGAGCTTTTATTTTGAACGACAAAAAATTGAAAAAGACATGAAAGACAGGATCATGGGGTCAAAAATTAAATGGTACCTGCCAGGAGAACTTTCAGACTATGTGGTTTCTGCTTTCAAGACGCCAGCCAAAGCTCAAGTCATCAAAACCAATTTCAAATTTTGGATGGCAAGTGGTGATGGATGTCCCATATCAAGAATATGTAGATGTCAACTCTCATGGCTTGAGAGACAAAAGGCTTCTTGGTATCAAAGACTGCATCAATGACTACAAAATACTTGTGGCAACTGGTACACACACTTCTGCAGGTACCTTTGATGGTTGGTTTTTTCTTCCAGAATCCTTGTATTACTTGTTTGATTTGGTTTGATCTATGCTGAATGCCACATTGTCAAGACCGTTTCATAACTGTACTTCCAAATGTGGATGGAGGAATCAGACTACATGAAGAGGGTAGATACAGGTCAGTCTCACAAAGTTCCAAGCCCTAGAATGACACTTGGAGTAAAATCCAATATGAGTTTAATCATGGCTGATATTCCTCATTAAATGAAGCATATGAGCACTGAGAGAATCTGGTGCACATGCCTTTGGCATTTTAAGAAGACAACAAAGAATCCCAAAATTTTTCCCAGAACCACTTCAATAATGCAGCTGTCACCCTGAATGTTGCACTGACAAATCAGCTTAAACAAAGGATGGAGAAAAAATTTCTGTGCAGACAGTTCTCCACACATGTAGCTTCTCTGTTGAAGTATCCAGAAAGCACCAACAGCGTAAACAGCTCCTCACATCTTGGATTGAATTGACCAAGAAAGAAAATGATGTTCAGAGTGCAGTTCAGTTCAAACTGCAAGTCACAGCTTATGAGTGACTTTAAGAAAGACAAGAGGTGCTGGGCTCAAAGTGCCCTTGAACAAATATTGATGTGAGGAGCTTTCATCATTTTCTGCGTAGGGCTTTCATTTGTTATGATCACAATCAAGCAAATTCAATTTATCTTTGATTTTGTATATTGGATGAAGTATCAACTCAAGCACAGAATAAGTAACATACTATTGGTCCTCACATATTGTGTGAAAGGGTTTTCAAAAATCCTTAGGCATCTTTGATCACTTCTTCTACATATGATACTGCACTTACCCTCCCTATTTTACTCAACTTAGGCTTTGGTTATCCTGTATGATGTAAGACACACATAGTGCAATCACAGATGTCACAGTGATGGTTATCTGTCTTTTAAAATTACCATGTTATTGGATGTTGGCAAGTTGGATTCAATTTTAATGTAAAACTCGTACTTGGTTCTGAGTGGTTCATTGGCAATACTTCCGTTTTGATACCTCTGATAAGTATCTCCGCCTGCTTACACAAACAGCTTGCCTCGTTCATTTTGTTTCAACAAAGTACAATGATCACTACTCGCCATCCATGAAGTTTTCTACAAGTTTTGCCAAAACAATGTCCTCTATGGCATAACTGCAAAGTGGTTGCATGGTCCACTCTATGACAGTGCCTTTGAGTTTGTAGCCTTTGTGTTGCATTGAGTCGGTGTTTTTGGATTTTACAAATCAATAGCTCCTGAAAACATATACAAGATGTTACAATAGCAACTGGTAGGAATGAGGCCTCCCAAATATAAAATGAGAAGGAACATAAACAACAGCACAACAGGGAACAAATGAAAAGAAAAGGTCCATGTAAAAGCTATCTAATAAGCACACAAACAAAGGCCACAGGAGGCCCAGACATATAAACAGGGAAGTGCCCAAGCAAGGTACCGGAGCTCATGTGGGTGGTACTTCTTTTGATATTCAGATCATTGATTTGTACTCCCTTTCCCTTAAATCTCTTTGGATAGCCTCTTGCACGAGGGACAAAATGCTAGATATGTCCATGATGAGAGTAACTTAGGGAACGCAATTCCCAAAACAGATATTGGAAGAGGAGAATATAAACCTAATAGAGATAATGAGTCAAGGAACACGCAACAGGAGAGTGTAAACTCGGTATTGATCAACAGGCTACAGTACTATTTACCTTCCACTCTGAAGGTCTTGCATCCTGTTCTACAAACTAACCCTCATCTGAATTACAAATAATCATCCAATCATCCATCCTACCAATATTTCAATGTTTGCAATAATAAGCTAACAAAGAAATTCATTTTGACCACCCACCCTAACAGAAATGACCAAACAAGAAAGAAGTGACCAAATACCACTGAGGAAAAATATCCTAGATATCGCTCTAAGGGAAAAGAGAGTTCTTGCAATCAGGAGGATAGTTTCAGAAATGGTTTCTTGAAAATCTCCTGAATCATGTCTTGTGTACAAGATTGTTCCACAATCCAAAAAGACATAGAGACCTGACTCCCACAATGTATCTTTCCATCACCATAGTTTAAATGAACTGGTCAAGGGGAAGAAATCCTTTTTATGCAATAAATATGATGTTACAATATTGGAATGTATTGTACATATCACCAGCAGATTTTCTTTTGAATTTTGCTACAATTTGTTAACTAGTTGTAACAAATGACCTTCAACCATGATTCATCAATCATTTCTCTGTGAATCAATCATATGATCCTTGTCTTTTGCTGAAGGAGAAAACTGCAAAACTGATTCTAATAATCAAAGAAGATTCCAAACAACAGAAAGACAAGCACCTGAACCAAGAAAGAAAGAAAGAAAGAGAGCCCTCCTCTTCATATACTTGAATAACCTTAGCCCAAGAGGGAAGAGCTCCTGATGACATAATAATCAGATGTGTGACCAAGCAAGTTACTGAGGAGACAATTGCCACCAAAATATTTACCCCAGTCTGAAAAATCCAAGGCAACATTGGACACAAAAACTTGGACAGAATCTTTCCAAGGTTTTGACCCAAGTTAATTTTTGCTGCAAAACAATACCTTGAAAAGAAACCTAGGACAAGTGGTGTCCACAGAGTTGCATCCAAAGATACCTTGGATCTTTCAATCCAAGGCATTTATGTTGGGTGTGCAATTCCAATGAATGCAATTCTTATCTGTGTGCAAACAGTATTTGTTCAAATATTCAAGTTGTTTGGTTTATTTTTCTGAAGACTTTGCTCTCCTCAAAATGATCAATGTGATGTACCAACCAAAAAAGGTGTGTGAGTTTAAAGACGCCGGCCTTGTGAGTTCCTGAGGATGCTTGCCCTCCAAAACTAAACAACAATTTGCCAGTCTCTTTCCTGTGCACTGAGCTTGTGGTAGCGAGGTCCAAATTTCCCTGCAAGAATTTGGGGCTTATGTTGAGTTGAAGATTATTTTCAACTGCTGTTTTTCAAAGCACAGTCTTGTTCAAACAGTGTTTTGAAAGAATTCAAAGGATAACTGTGACACAATACTTTATAAGGTAAAAATATAAATGTACTCAGTTGACTGTTGACAAGACAGCGATTGAGGATGAAAGACTACAAGCAACAAGCTCACTGACCTTCATAAGGTAAAAATATAAATGTACTCAGGTGACTGTTGACAAGACAGCGATTGAGGATGAAAGACTACGAGCAACAAGGTCACTGACCTGAAGAGGACAAAGTTAAATAAACAAAGGACCTTTAGAATTCTTATTCCAATGATTAAAGGTAAGGAATGAGGGATTAAGAAATGAAAAGAAAGTAGAGACGCTGGGTACAAACCTTTATAAGGTAAAAATATAAATGTACTCAGTCAACTGTTGACAAGACAGCGATTGAGGATGAAAGACTACAAGCAACAAGCTCACTGACCTGAAGACAACAAAGTTAAATAAACAAAGGACTGAAGGGAAGAAAAAGATAACAGAACAAGTAATCTAGTTCAGTAAATAAATTGAGATAATTGAAAAGATAGAAATAAAGAAGGAAAACACTATACCCTTCAGAATTCTGATTCCAATGATTAAAGGGAAGAAATAAGAATTCAAAAAGGGGGAAACAACAAGACCACTCTACATATAATAATAGTAAAAATGAAAAGACAAAAAAAACACCCCTGAGATCAATACACAACTATCATCACCATACCCCTTGCTTCTTCCAGAAGAACTTCAGATTACCATTACCCACAGTCAATTGGTCGTCTACAGATTTCACTAGCTCCCTCGCCAACTAACACAACTACACAACAACCTCAAATGGCAATGTACTTGACCGACAACAACCATAAATTCCAACA
>KZ141847.1:0-10153 GCA_002157035.1 Melampsora medusae f. sp. deltoidis
CTTGCCAAGGCTGAGTAAAGTGCATATCGATGCGATAAAGGAGCCCTGATCAATTCGAGCGCCGATGATTGCAGATGAAGGCAGAACGTATGGCCCGAGAGCCTTCCAAGCGTCGAGATTCATCTGTTGAAGAAAACTTGGCAAGGTTCGAGGAAATGAAGAAAGCGACTCCCGAGGGCGTGCGTTGGTGTCTGCGAGCCAAGATCAGCTATGATAACGTGAATGGAACTCTTAGAGATCCCGTCATTTACCGATGCAATCTACTCCCGCACCATAGAACCGGGTACGCCACACAAAGCTTCTGGAGCATGACCTAAAAATTGGATACTAATTGCTTGTATGGATAATTTGATCACAGTGAACAGTGGAAAATTTATCCCACTTACGACTTTGCTTGTCCAATAGTCGATTCAATTGAAGGTGTTAGCCATGCCTTACGAACCAACGAGTACCGGGACCGTAATCCACAATATTGGTGGATGCAAAAAGCCCTTGGACTACGGAAAGTGCAGATCAAAGATTTTGCGTAAGTAATTCGATACATTTGTCTGAAACGATTCTCATTTAGTCATTGACGGTGATTATACCTCTAGGCGAGTTAACTTTGTATACACCTTGTTATCCAAGCGTAAGCTCAAATGGTTTGTTGAAACCAATCGAGTCCGTGGCTGGGATGACCCACGATTCGCGACTGTGAGAGGTAACTAGATCGGTGTTTCCTTCTCTCATGACTGCATTTGCTGATTGTTTCTTCCCGAAGGAATCCGAAGAAGAGGAATGACAATCCAAGCCATGCGAGACTTTATGATTGGTCAAGGAGATTCGCAGCAACAGGTCAACATGGAGTGGGATATTGTTTGGAGTATCAACAAGCGTATCATTGACCCAATCGTACCCCGACATACGGCTGTGCTGAACAAAAATGTGTAAGTCGCCCAGTGATCGTGTTGTTCGATGAGAGTACATATTGATCTTATGTGTGAATCCATCCAGGGTGAAGGTGGTAATTTCAGGTGGAAAGGATCAGTTTCATACTGAAACTCTACCAGCGCACAAAAAGAATCCGGACGTTGGCACTAAGATCACTACATTTGGACCTGTGATCTACCTCGAGCAAGAGGACGCGCTAAGCTTCGAAGACAAGGAAGAAGTCAGTGTTTTATGTATTTTCTACCTCTTGTGTTGATCTGACATCGGAACGTCTGGAATACACAGATCACTTTGATGGATTGGGGAAATGCCATCGTTGGTACCAAGTTCACTGGAGAGAATGGTGTGATCACAGAGATCCAGCTAACCTTGCACCTAGAAGGAGACTTCAAGAAGACCAAGAAGAAGGTACATTGGTTAGCAGCTGTTGATCAGACCACTCCTATTGCTAAAGATGTTGGACAAGGTCTTCAACCGGTTGTACTCTTGGATTACGATTATCTGATCACTAAAAGGAAGATTGAAGATGACGATGAGATCGATGACTTTATTACTCCGGTGAGTGAATTCAGAGAAGATGCGATTGCAGATGGCAACATGAGGAATTTGAAGAAGGGAGATATGCTTCAATTTGAGCGTAAAGGTTATTACATTGTTGGTCAGTTGGATCTTTGATCTCTGAAGCGCCTTGCTAGGTACCCGAAGATTGACTTGATCTTTGACCGTACGCGCACTCAGATAAAGCACTTGGCGAAGACACCACATTGGCTGATGGCAGTGGTAAAGACTGGGTAGAGTTGATTCGAATCCCCGATGGTCGTGCAGCTGGTCTAGCAAGTAAAGCTACGCCTGCAGCACCCGTCACGGGCAAGTCGAAGAAAGCTGGTGAAAAGGATGCTCAAGGTACGAAATCAACAAGCCAAATGGTCAGTCCAGCTTGAAACTGAAAGTTCAATATAGATGTCTGATATGACTACATCGTGATACCTTGTAGTATAAGGTCGACCCCTTTTATACGAACGAAAGCTTGGTGACTGCGACAACGACAAAGATGTATTCAGTACCCAACATATACCAATGAAGTAGAACCCTGAAAGAAAACAAAAGTCTGATTATGCTCAGATACAATTTATGCCGACCATGTGATCATGTGCAAAGCATATATAACACTTGATGTTTGTCCAAAGTGACATGAATGCCAACCTTGAGCCTGAAGACTATCAGTCTGACAGATCGAGTTGAAAGACAAGTCTGCGTGGAGGGTTTACTCGCAAAGTTTGTGGTAAGAGGCTAGAAGCAGGTCCATAATCTTGAACCATGATAGAATCTTCTTGGGCGTGATTAGCAGAAGAGAGTTGGACAGTCTTATGAACTCTGCTCTAAGAAAATTAACTTCTTTCAGCCCTAACATCACGTTGAGAATTATGCATATTGCGTATCCACGTCATCACATTCCAACTTTATGAGTCTTCATTGAGCATTCTTGATATAATGGGACACAAAGCTCAATTTTGAGGGAAGCCACCTCAGTCAAAGGAAACTGACGCGAGGAAATGATTTTAGTTCAAGCAATGTCTGAATTGGAAATCCAGGATTGTCAAGGCTCAAGTTGAATGTATATTGAACATCTCCAAATGCGTCCTTGAAATCTGTTGGCAAAACCTAAAGACTTGACAAAAAAGGTCGCCATCGAGATAATCATGAGTTCAAAAAACTTTAAGCAAAAAATTTACACTACAGGTTAAATACAACATGGTTTGTATTTCGATGGTCAATTGTTTACGCATAATCTTTACAAGATATAAATCAAGATTCAGAAAGAAAGAGAGGAAAGCTAAATGAGCAATATTGTTACAATAAGATTCAAAAAACAAGCAAAACAACACATCACATAAGATCATTCATGGTATGATGATAGAACATAAATACAAGAAAACAAAAGCTTATTCAAATTTCTGCACACTCAAGCAAACGTAGACACTGAAAATAGCGATATTTATTGGTGATAAGTTTAAACAGACTTTACATCGATTGATAAGAACCAGCAATATTTAGACCGTGAATGTAGTATTCAATTTGATATCACGACTACTACTACCAACCCAAATCTTCATTTCTCCTTGAGGTACGACCCATGCTTGTTTTTTCACACTCCTAAATATCCAACACAAAGATTAAAGGTATGAGTAAATGAACTTTTCTCAAGGATAGAGTTGAGACAATAGTGACTAACCAAATTGAAAGATCGATGACTCTTAGCTTGATTGATACAATGACACTTTCACCAGATTTGATCATCACACGATCAAATCCTTTGAGTAATTTAGGTGGCTCTTCTGCATGATCTGGAAAACCGAAATAAAGCTACATAGATAGAAAAAAACGTTAAGTTGTCACGAGTACCCATAAGAAAGAAAAGAAAGGAGACACTTACTTGAGGGACCTCATGACCATTCCATTCCCCAATGTTGCTGACTTTGAAGTTGACTTCAATCGCATCTTTTCTTGAACCTGATAGCTCACTCGAAGTCAAATCTTCGATCAATCTTTGGAGCTCAAGATCATCATAAGAAAATTTCGTATAAGAAAGTCCGAATCCGAATTCAAAACGAGGCTTAAAGAACAATTTTTCCCATTTTTTTACAAGACATGGTAAGCAACTTGTCCAATCAATTAAGAATGGTTTATCAATATGTTTTTTTTCGTACTTACTTTGATTGAGTGAGAATCGAAATGACGATAATCAATTTCAAGTTTCTCTTTATAATCAATTTGAACAATGGTTTGATTTGATTCGTATATTATATCAGCGGGGTAATCTTCACGACGTTTGGCAATCGTGAAAGGTAATCGAGCGCTCTATAAAATCGGAGTGATTTAAAAGAAAAACAACACGGAAGATAATGACAGATAGTCAGAAAACAAGGCGAGGAAAAGTCACAAGTTGTTCATTAATCTCTAGAGATGTAAAGCAAATGACTTACTGGGTTCACTTTACCCCACAAGATATCCACTTCAGAGTTTCCACTCTCCTGACCTGGAAGTCCAGCATAAACTACCGCCGTGACATTAGGATGATCAATCCAAGCTTCCATCAACACAGGACCAACTGAATGAATTACTACCACCGTATTGGCACAATTCTCAGCAGCCGTCAAGATAAGCTCATCGCCTTCGTGCCAAAGATATAAATCATTACGATCTCCAGCATTTCCTTCAGTTTCTACTTTACCCTCTCCTGAGTCAGCACTAACATGTACTATTGTAAGTTCAGCAAGACTTGCACTAGCTTCTATACGCTCATAGTTGGTATCATTAAGGATAATATCAAGATTGATATTAGGGTGATCTCCGTGAACGTAACTTTGGATAGCTGATGCTGGACTGATGAGGTAAGGATAGATAGCTGAACCTGAACCCCAACCGCCGGCTAGGGTACCTTCATTACAATGTCTGTCTTCACAACTATTAGCACCATTCGGATTATCTCCAGCATCACTTCCTAAGATCAGAATCGATTGAAGATATCTAGGCGCTTTTAACGGAAGGGTTTGATTGACGTTCTTGAGAAGAATAGTAGAAGCTGCACCGATCTCTCGGATGAGTTTGTGATGATCAGCTTGAACATTAACGTGTTGATTATTAGCGGCTTGTTCAGCTTCCGTTCCTTGTCCTACACTCTGAAAGTTAAGCTTTGGGAAGGATTCTTTATCTTGACCTCGTTTGTAGTACGTAGAAATGACTCGTTGAACCATATCATCTATTCGGCTCATCGGTACAGATCCATTTCGTACCGCGTCGATCAGTCTAACACCCCAATAAGAACTGGTGGCTTTGGATGGATCTGGCTCTGAGGGCTGTCCGGCGTTGTAGAGCTCCCAACCTGGCATGTTCATATCTAATCCGGCTAGCGCTGTTCGTTCGGTTGTGATGACTGCAGTCCAATCAGATAAAATCACACCTTGAAAGTTAAGCTCCCCTTTGACCAAGCCGTTCAAAAGTTGAGAGTTTTCGCATGTTTGGGTCTGGTTTACTCGATTGTAGGAACACATCAAGTAGTCTACCCCGACTCGAACTGACTCTTCGAATGGCCAAGCATAAAGTTCACCTAAAGAAAGCATTTCACGGGTGTTTTTGTCAGTCAACAGATGGACGCGGGTTGTAAGAGTGATCAGATCATGAAAAAGAACTCAACGAAGTGTTCGATCGTCAATATTTGAACTAGAAGCTATAGAATCTGAACCACCTCTATAATGCTCTTGCTCATTACCAACAAAATGTTTAACACAAGCTGATACGTGATTTGATTGAATTCCTAAGATAGTTTCAACAGATCCAACTCCAGACAAGAATGGATCAGCTCCGAATCCTGTGATGACAGCATTTCGCGCAAAAACAATCAAGTTGGATTAGTTTCTGAACAGAGTGAAAAGCTTTATGAGAAATTAACAAACCTTCCCAATTTCTTCCGGCCAGAGGTGAGCGCATCAAGTTAGTCATTGGACCTATGTACAATAGACTCGAAATTCAATCAGTGACTTTTCGAGGCATGAATGATTTTTCGAACAAAACAAACCGTACCTAAAGCCACATGAATACCTTTACCAGCAAATTCAGCACCAAGAGCAATTCCACGACGTCTTATTAGACTTCGATCAAATGTAGAAGCTACGTTAATCTCAGCAGGAAAATAAGAGACCAAATCTACAAGTCTTACACCAACAGGTGCATCTTGTAAACAAATCGGTTCATTGAATCCTAATCTTGGAATCGTTCCTGTTTCTCCAACACATCTTTTTTCAATCCCTGCTCCTGTTGTGATATTAACTATAAAATATACGAAGAATTTATTCAAAATCAAACAAAAAAATCAAGGGAAAGCAGATTTGTAGAAGGGTATTTCGTGTAGTCATTCAGCACTTACTCTTCTCTTCAAGAGTCATTTGAGATACTAATTTTTTTGCACGTTTAAGACTGTCTTCCCATCCTTGTGATCCATCTTGCGACGGTGATGGAAGCCTGAGAATACGGGAGATCGTCAGAAAAAAGTATATGTCTATATGATGGAGACTGATTGAAATACGAACACTATAGGAGATACCCATTCTTCATATCCTGAAGGGGCTTGAATAACTTCAAATTGAAAACTTGATGAAGTAACATTCGAGCTACTTTTATCAATAAGATCAATTGATTGGCGTGTAGCTACAGCTTGATTTATAAAACTCGGATAAGAAATCCTAGCCAAAACAGTCAAAAAGGTGATGTAAGATTGAGTAAGCATGATGAGAAATTGAGATGATGATGTATGTTTCAAATAAATCATGTTCAATGAAGTAGTTGTCTTTTATAATAAAAATCAAAGTCACAGCAGACAGATTCAAATTATACAAAATACAAAGTGAAGGAATTCGATGGGAGGTCAAGTGATCCGATGTCATGATCCAGATTCCAATGGTCATCATTGCGTATCAACGAAACCAGAAATCCCTTTAAGACATTGATGTGGTTTAAGATTCAAGTGAAGTGAGATTCCTGAGGAATAGATCATCAACAGAAACCTTCTGGTAAGAAACTGAAACGTTGACCAAGTATGGAGAAACATCAAAGCAGGCGACCGATCTCTATATGCCAATTCAAGTCCGTAATAATCGCTCAACTAAATTGCCAAGTGGAAAACTCGGCTTGAATGCATTCAAATAAGTACATAGTACTTTTGATTTGAATCATGTTTGAACCAAAGATTGACTGAACCCATGATTCAGATCAGGATTGCCNCAAAGACATCTGATGGATTCGGAAAGATGTGAGATTTGATGAGCAAACCATTATTTGCACCTCAAGGCTCACATCTCACCCGACTGCACTTCCACCAAGAGAAACGAGATTTATCATCTCTTCGACCCCCAACACATCTTCTCATGTCAACTCGGTCAAAGGTGTTCCGCTCTGTGTCAATTGATTCTAACCACTCTTTGCTGTGAGTAAGAAGAAGTCGAGAGTAGAAAAATCTTCCACAACAAGGAAAATGAATCATAGGTTTGTTTTGAACCTCTCCAATATAGCCCCTTTCCAGAAGATGGATTCATGAGTCGATCAGCGAGATAAATTATTGAGCACCCGCACGCAGATCAGCTGACATCCCTGGAATGAAGGTGGAAAGCTTAGANTCATGACATCAGTCTCACTCACGAGCTCAAACAAGTCGATCCTCTACGACGCAGATCATGCGCTTGGATGTGAAATCAAAATGTCATTCGAGGTTCAATGAGTGTTGTACCCTTTCACAGCTTCGAATATACAGCGTTGGAGGAGGATAGAGAAGGATATATTTTACAATCTTTCGGAAAACACACAACTTCACATTCTCTCTGTAGACTTGTGACCAGGGGGAGAATTCTTAGCAAATGTTGGATGGAAAACATCCATTTGCTCGGCGCTAAGTCACATGAATGTATGTACATACATATGGGCTCAGCCGCGATATGTTCAAATGACCTTCCGGCCAATTGTGCCATAGTTCGTTGTGGAGAGTGAGAATCTCACAGTTCAAAAGTTCATACATAAGTGGTACAGATCATGATATGGATCTAATGTGTTGGACAAATGTATGTTCCTGAGGGTAAGTATGAGGGCTCAAGATAGAACTTTGTTCTATATTCTTCAGGTTAGGGTGGCTGCAGCAAAGACAATTGAAAATTATTTTCACATTTTTGTTTTATTTCAAGGGATGACACTATTGCAAAACTGCTTTTATGTATATTCATTCATCATGACAGACATACATTGGTGCCTTCGAGATTGAGTGGAGCGCAGCTTCTAATAGGCATCTGAAGATCTAGATAAGATCACACAAAACAGGACAGAACGAAAGTAACATAGCAACACTGTGGTCACAAAGAACTTTCAATCGCTCTCGNTCATCGCTCTCGCTTTCACTCTCACTACTCGAGCTAGCGTACTCGACTGGTCCAGCAGGGGGTGGCGCACTCTTTGCAACCTCGGCAGATGGTTGTGGTGGAAAAGTGTCAGGAGGTTGCGTAGCTGCTGGACTAGTATTGAATGAATCAAGTTTGTTCTCGAGTAATTTAATGCGTTCAGCCTCTTGACGTTCATCAATCCCCTTGCGCGGGAGTCCTTTCTTCTTGGGACCGCTCGATTGACCGTTGGCCTTAGGTTTTGGTTTGGGACCGGGCGTCTTCCTCTTCTTGACAGGGACGGGAGCCACTGCTTGTGGAGCTGCCGGATCTGAACATACCAATTGATAGAGTCGGTAGAGTGTACGGTCGTCGAGCGCATCAATATCCAATTCAATCTCTTCTCCATCGGGCTGAGAGTCATTCAAAGTAGATTGAAAGGCGTCAATGATGCTATAAATTGCGTAACAAAAGCACAATAAAAGGTAGCTGTAACTACGCACAGTCACTAAATCTGGATGGGCATTACGGATAAGGTTAATGGCTTCCGACTGCATAGGTTCAACTGCGTTCTGAATCATGGTAGCTAGATCTTTTTTCTGCTCATAGTCGATTTTCTCAAAATATTCCGGTTCCCGGGCATTAGGGGCAAACATAGCCGCGTTGGATGAAAGGGCGGCTTGTTGGGCTTGCTGCTGTTGATAAAGTTGTGAGTGGTTCTGCGCGCGTTCCTGTAGTTGCTGAGCGATCGGTCGTTTAGCACTCCCAGGTAAGGCAGCAGCAGAGCCAGGGATAGATTTCTTGCGGCCACCTGCACCTTTAGCCTTGGTACCATTGGATTTGCTACCTCTGGCTGCAGACATTGGCAGGGTGGATAGGGATGCAGGAGATGTTGTATTGATGTTTGCGAGATTTTTCGCAGCGGATGCAGCCTTTGAGGTAGCCTGCTTTTTGTGCGGCGGTCCTGCTGCTAGGGGAGCAATGCCGGCCGAGAGGATTTCGTTCTTTGCTGTCTCCTGTTCCAAACGCTCCTGCAATCGTTGCATTTCCCACTGAATCTTCTGTAATTCTGGTTTCATGAACGTCAAAAGAGATGGACGTCAGAGCTGTAGGAAAGAGACAAGTTGAGGAGACATGAACATCCAAACATTCATACCATTCAGATCGCCAGTTGGTTGCACACTGTTGGATGCTACTGTTACTTGAGCCGGGACCGGTACTGGAGCAGCGATGGTGTCCGCTGGGCGCGCATGCCATTTGCATTCAAAGAGGCCTTCTAATTGTTTCCCAAAATTGTACACAGGTGTACCAACGGGGTTGAACGTGAAGCAATTATTCAACATCAAACGGAAGTCGGCTGCAAAAGCTGCTCCAGATTGGTAATCACCCCGATCGAGCTTCTGTTTGATGGTAGATAAGTCCATGGGCTTTTTAATTATTGTCAGATATTCAGGAACACCAAGTTTGACGGGATCTACAGGGGAATGAAACAGCGATGTTAGCATTTGCACAGTACACATGACCAAGGAAAGACGACTCAACCGACTGGCTCATAAAATGGCCAAACAAATTTTTCGTAAGCCTTCTTATTGACTTCTCGGAGCACCTCCTTACAGAACTTGAGTTCTTCTTTTGTGTTTGGGATCATCATCAACTGGCCTGAGGTGGCTTTTCCTGTGAACGGGAATTTAAAGCAGATGAGGAATGACGCCTTATACGCTAAGAATATGGGCTAACGTTTGTTTTTCCCTATGGGTTCACCATCCGTCAAGAGGGTCGCACCTTTGTTGCGATTAGGCTCAGTTGCCATCGAGTTCCTACGACCAAAAACAGCTGCGGTAGATGTCGCGTCGTCCTGGTAGACGGCGCCTGCTGGGGTGGCGTAGGCACTGGTTTTAGTGGATTTCTTGCGACCTTGTTGAGGAGAAGTGGACCTCCGCTTCTGCCCCGCAGAGAGTAGAGCAGATCCACCAGAGGAGCCAGCCACAGGAGAGCTGATTTTTCGTTTGAGGCCAGCAGCTGTGCCAGCTTGGCTGTTAAGGGTCGACACACTGTGAGATTTCGGTTTTGCGAGGCTTGNGGCTGGAGAAGGTGTGAGCAAGCTCTTCAGAGGGGAGTTTTTTCATCTGGCTATCGAACTGGGTCCTGAGGTCGTTGGCCATGCGGGAGATGATGGAGGTTTCTCCGTTGTAGGTGTAACAATTGTTGAAGATCAAATGTACGTCTGAGATGAACTCGTCTGCTGATTTGTAGTAGGATGGCTTCAAGGCTGGAAGAGAAACGAGAGCAACTCAGCGTCTGAATAT
>KZ141858.1:0-14236 GCA_002157035.1 Melampsora medusae f. sp. deltoidis
ATCTTATCTATAAAAACGTAGATCAGGCCCGCATGAGTACCGTTCACGCCAATTTCGTTTCCTTTGCGCTTTTCCGTCTCCCCTATTGTTCTTTATTGCTTTTGCTCCGATTGACCGCGTTCTTTTCGCTTTAGTATCTCGCTTGTCTTTCCGTTACTTGTGTCGACTGATCAACGACAATGGTTAATCCGGCTTCTTGCTTTCCCAACAACTCTCTTTTCATTACTTTGTCTTTCCCACATTTTCGCTTCATTGTTCTTCCTATTCCTTTGCTTTCCTGTCTCTCAAGTACGTTGACTTTTCATGCTTCTTTGTTTTAGTCCTTTGCTTTTCTTCTCCTACCTATGTCGACTTTTCACCGACATTGGTCAATCTGACCTGTGTGTCGTTACCCCGCGTGCTTTTATGGTTGTCCCCTATACTACCCTTCGCTGCACACGTATAAATACGGGTCCCCTGAGGTATCAACGAATGATTTCATCCATCATCCGCCGCCTGTTCCATTCATTGACCACATTTCAATAAACATTTACAAATCGCCTTACCTACTACAATACATCTTTACCTTTCGAACACCATCAACCTTCACATTGCCAATTCTCAACTACCCATCAACAGTTGTCATCCCGTGCAGCACTCAATACAGCCAATCTCTGTCAAATTGCTGTGCAGAACCTTCTGTAAATACTCAAAAAATGTCATCCACCTCAACTTCTGCCGTAAAACCTAAAGCACGCACCTTAACCGTATCAGGCCCAATGGACGTCTTCGAGGTTGTACGTTGATCCTTCCCCATTACTTTCGAATACTTTCGCTTCGTAATCATTAACCACTTGCCCCTCATGCAATACTTTCAATTCATAATCCTTAACCACTTACCCCTCATGCAGTTAGCTACCGATAGTACTGCGACATATCCCTTACGCCATGCCCACAGCTCAATTGTGTGCAAGGGCTTGAACGGAGATAATCCACTGGAATATCAAGTCAAGCTATCGGCTTACGCCAATGAGGCCAGCTTACTACAAGCCGACGGGGTTTATGTTCTTAAGTCGAAGATGATCGCCCCTAACTTGGAAGACGTCATCCCGTCTTTGTATTACGAAGCTGACCATGCCACGCTTGTAAACACTTCCAAAGAGATGAAGGGCCCGTTGGCTGATAACACAGCCGTTGTAGGGTTGGGTCTCATCACCAATAGGTTCACTATACAAGAAGATGCCTACGACAAGCCTACCGTAGTTGCCGTTGCCCAACATTCGGACTATGACAACGCTGTACGTAATATTGCCTCATATTCGTCTATCGATACCTGAGCAAACTTCGATGCTAAGTAGTTGCTGCCTACAGACCCGAGAAATGGTGACTTTCGATGTAGCCTACTACATTCGCCCTGTACGCAATCTATTGGCGATGCAGACTCTGTTTCAAGTGGACCGAGAGGCGATGATCACCGGCTACATAATAGACTTCGACGCAGATAAAAATCGCTTCATCGTTGAAGTAAGTCGCCTTCTTTCTACCGTTGTTTCTCAGCTCACGTAGTATTGTCGCCCTAATGTAGGTGTCGGGAATTAACCTTACTACTGGCCGTGAATCAACCAAGGCATCAACTTCAATGGTTAAAACAGAGGACACCGTTCAAACTCCCGGTGGTCGCGCAAGAGGCAAATTGTACGTTATTACTATTCATTTCTGGTCCATTACTGAAGTCATTCAACTGATGCGATTTTTATGTTGCAGTTTCAAGAAGAAGAAAGCTGATCAACCAAGCCCTGACCTCAACCTCTCCGGAGGCGGCGCCGATGATGCCTTAGCGGCGAGGCCCAGCAAGAAGAGCAAGAAGTAGCCTGAGATTGGTAGCGGAGTGCTTATAAATCATGTTTTGAAGCATAGTTGTAACAGTCCCCACATCTTCGTCACCATTGTACTATTCTGGAATCTCCTTGCACACTTACTTCCAAGAACACTACAATCTTTCATCTGTAATAAGTCACTTCAAATCATGCTTATCGTGTCGCCGGCAGTTTGCCTGCAATATGCTTTGTGTACATCCGCTTATTTTCCTATGAATCGTTCTACGCGGCTTCCGTTTCTTGCCTTCAATTATGTGGCTATTTACTTTCATTTTTTTGTAAGTTTACCTCGGATTGATTTATTGAAAGGATGAATGATTCGAGTATCTTATACTATCAATGGAGTCCATGTTGGTTTGGTCTGAAATGGCAACAAGCTCGTTGCTATCGCCCTACTAAAGACACAGTCTCATCCCATGGTCTCTACAACTGAAACTATCTCTCTTCTCGGCCGCCGTGGATCGCTAATTGTATTGTTGACGAGGTTGGCAAGTACGATCATACTCTTTCTGACTTTCATTCCCTACAAGTAAACGTCATGATCAAAAGTTTGATCATTACCGTCATCTAAATCATTAAATTTGTTAATCATGGTGAGATTATCACTTTTTGCGCGTAGGTGCGCCCTTGGCAGCAATAGTCCGGGGGAGGTGAGCTCAATGAACCTCTCCTGGCTTTCAAAATGATTGATATATGAAGCAAATCTATGGTGATCGCAGGACGCTTTATACCGTGTTCACCTCTGTGCTCAGTATGTTGAAGCAAGACAAATAACCAAAATGGAGACATTATATACTCTTCAAAATACAATTTTCGCTACGCTTCGCGTTATTCTTTTGATGTTAGACGAATTATGTTCGCGTAATACAACTCCTATAAGCAGCACTACATCGCATTTCGCGTCGACAAATCTTAAATTGTGCTAATTGAATCGGCAAAGTATCGGCTTCTTCCTCCTTGATCATCAGAACCGCCCTTCTACGATGGGTCATTTTATAGACAAACTTGAATCTGTAACCCAACCGTGGAATATCGAACGACCCTGTTATCCTACTGGGCCCATACGGATGCCAACGCTCTTTGTTATACATTAGTTCAAAGTTGTCAATGATACTGAAGAAAAATGAAATTACCAGTCATGATGTCGTGGACCATTTGAGCCAACCTTACCCGACTCAACGGATGATACCAAAAAAACGTTGTATAGCATACTACTATGCCATGGTTGACGATGTTTGTTGAATGAGTTGATTCACTTAATTGTAACATGATGTCTGTTAGCTGATAAGGTTTGATTTTAATCGATTTCGAGTCGAGATTTTCGGAGTCGTTGTGATAGTGAGCAAAATAAATCTGCCTGTTTTTAAACGAAGACAAACCTCGCGAGGTGGGATGCGAGGGGTATCTTGCGACGGTTGCCATTTTCAGATCAACCTGTAGCAGCGCACTATGGGGCTGATTACATAGGACGTAAAACTTTGCCCTCTTACGTTATAAATAGATCTTCATCGTTGTAGCGTGGAATTGGGCAAAAGATCGAGATAACAATAACTGTCATTTTGAAAACCGGACTCTTTGTTCAATCCGACTTATGAGGTGGTTATAACACAGCGGAAGGCTTAATTCTCGCATCTCACCCGGGGTAACCTTAGATATGTACTTTCAAAGGGAATGACGTATATGGCAAAAATTGAGGAACATCTTAGTGTTTGTATATAAGTTATGATAGAACGGAGACAATCAACTGCGAATTCCTTCTAGCAGTACTTGAGGTATGGCGTATATAGCTAAAATTGAGGAACATCTTAGTGTTGGTATACAAGTTATGATAGAACGGAGACAATCAACTGCGAATTCTTTCTAGCAGTACTTGAGGTGGTCCCTCGAGAGGTAATCTGATGGTGTAACTAAACTGTCGGTTAGGATGAGATATCCAAATGGTGCCGTGCTCGCTTAATGGCCTGGGCTTAAGTGTTGAACCTATAATACTGAAGTCAGTATCAGTCATTAGGCAATTGAGGCAATGCTTACTTTCAAGAACTCTTTCGACGAGTCTCCCAATCCACGCTTCGCCAACGCAATCGGGGATAGGAACTATAGGCGTGAACCTGGTCAAATTGAGTGCTGGCATGTTGGTGGAGGTAATAAGGAAATGTTGGTTTTGTAAGGGAAGAAATGTTTCTTTCTTTATAGTTGCCATGATTACCCAAATCTTATAGTCAGCCGCGCCATGAAGTAAGCATGCGACTCCGGTGTTACTTGCTTATTTTGCGAGTAAGCTTTTGCACTATAACGCAACATGAGTAACGTCGTGAAAAGCTCCAACTCGAGCTACCATTGAATGTGAACATAATTGTCTGAAGTCCCTGTACCTCGTGTCAACTTGCTGTGCAATTCATCCGAACACAATAGAACTTTATTACATTGCGCGGTAACATTGAAGAAGTGAGTCAGGCTTCCCCATCCGTACTTCAATCTACATTTAATAGAATGGAACGACCTTAGGCTACTTTACCAATATCGGTGAACAATGGAAATCTCGCATGCAGTATGGATAAGCGGTAAGCTTTTGAAGATTGAGCATCGCATAGGAAGGCTGCACTTGACCTTTCGTGGTGTCATTGTGCTCCTCAAAAACATCCTCGTAAGAGAATATCCACTGCTTCAATCACACCAATCGCGCAGGGCCACTCTATTAAATCTTTCCAACTACAAAACAATCAAATTTTTCTGTATAACAACCTCTCTAACATCAACATCAACTCAATGGAATCAAATTTGCCAACCGATATAGAGGAACGCATCCGATTGGAACTTTCCAGAAGTGAGTCTTTTCTAAATTTAGTGATGATCGACAAGTTTCTGACATGTCAACAGCCGTGGGAAGCGCGGATAGACCTTGTTTGGTTACAGGCTCATATGTCGATCAACATAGCGAACTATTTTACTGCTTTCGAGCACAGATTACGATTGCCGAGCCTGCTAAGATTTATATTGTTTTTACCATACCAACGGAAGCCTTGCCACAATCGATACGAGCATTTGCCGGTTTGGAAACACAAAGTGCATAAGTTGCGCATTATGATGTTCTAGCGAATGTTTCGTTTTTAAGTGGAGCGGCGCCAATTTTTAGCTTCCGTATAATGTAACTCGACTTGAATCGTCCATGTTATAGGTGTTACAGTTGTATAACTTTTTTTTCTTCTTGCGCTTTATGATGTTGTAGCGAATGTTTTGTTTTTAAGTGGAGCGCCTCCAACTTTCATCTTCCGTATAATATACCTCGATTTGAATCGGCGATGTTATAGGTGTCACCGTTGTATAACTTCTTTTTTTTTCTGCCATATATTGAACTGCCAAAAATTTCATGCTTTTCATTGCGAGAAAGGTAATGATTTCGATAGTCTCTTGAGTCTACTTGTGTTATCAACTTAGTGCGGTCGGCTCGAGATCGCATCTCGTTCTCGGCGCTCATTTGCAAATTGGATCAACTTTGAAACTTCCAAGAGGTCAAGGTAAAAAGGGTAATGTGATGCATGAATCTGCGCATGAAGATCAAAGAATTTCCCCCATTGCTTTCTCAAGATTATATGATATTGCTACTACAACAATCACAGAAAACTATGTAGGAAATGAGAACCTGTTTTTCTAACTTTGTAAGGGAACCCTTGTCAACCTGGCTTGAGCGACGACGACTCGCCTGGTAGGTATGCTACAAAACAAGGCTGGCGCAGAGCCGTGTTCATAATCGAATATGAATATGTCTACACCTGAAAATTGGGTTCAAGTTAGGCTCCGGGCAAGTTCAATTTCCTATAGCACCCCCTACTGACCATTAGATTGCGTTGAATGGTTATCGTCCTCCAAAATAAGCGCTAAGCAATCGGCTTGAGGTGTTCCAAAGTTTCGAATTTGAAATAGATATCTGCCCCAGGAATGCATCATCATGGACACCCCAGACCTGCAGACCACCAGCTTCGTAGGTTCCGTATCTAATGTGACTTGATCAGCCTCAGTCAACACTCCAAACTATTTCAAGGAGACGCACATATGTTGAAGTTGGATAATACTAGGCTTAGGAAGCCGGAATTTTGAAAACCGTGATCAACTAATTCTGATCCGTAAAGGGGTGGCATTGTTTGGTGTTTGATGGGATAGTAATGCGACGAAGGTATTTGAAAATTGTTAACAACAACACTTTAGTTGGGGGTGATGTTTACTGAATGACATGACTATATATTCCCTCTGCAACCATTACATCTATCCGATTTTGGCATGTTTTTCAACACCGGGAATGCATATCGCCTTAAATGATGTACCACTATACCGGTCAAGGAGAAGGTGCCGAAGTTTCGACATACGTATCTTGATCATTTCTAAGATTGCAATTCTTCCAACAAATTTCTAAATCAAGGTATGCACCGATCTTGCCTTTGTCTGCCTAGACATTTGTAATACGTTCTCCCTTTGCGCCGTGAATACCAAATAAAGTAAAATACATCAAGACGTTCCGCTTAAGGAAACTTGACCAAATATAACCATGTTCAACGAGAGATAACTATGTTTATACATCACTCTGAATTACTTGACTCAGCATACCGAACTCTACAAATGTGCGTTGGCCCTCTACCAACTCTACGTACACAGCCCAACGCCAAAGTTCTACAATATACATTGTTAAAATTACCAAAGAGTAAATTAATGACCTCTACAAATCGAAGCACTCATGGCTGTCATTAATAGATGGAAGTTGTAATATGATGTATTGAGTGTCATTTTGAAGACATTCAATTGCTATGCGTCAAAGTTAAAGTTATTGTGCGCGCGTTATATTGACCAGCGCCGGAGTCAGGAGACATCGTTATCAGGTAGAGATACGAGGACTTATAAGGGTGTTGACGAGTATGGTAGTTATGGGTGTAGGACTTTTGACGGCGAAATGCTTTTCTATTTTTCGTGAGATTTGTTCTAATTGAAAGCTGCTGGCGAGAGTATATCTCATTAGTAATTTCGTCAAACTAAGTACTACACATTCGAAGCTAGGAAAATTCACTTGAATCATCGTTTATCCGCAAACCTTTCAATAAATATTAAATGCCGATTATTATTCGTGGGCCGGTATCGAGGTCCGAAAATTCGTTAAGAGAAGCCTTGGGTCCGATGTTGGTATCAGACGTGGGGTTGTGCAACCGGATATGCAAACATTGCGGCGCGTTGCGATGGGGACGAGAGCGAACAAAGAAAAATCAAAAGGACGACAAGGACGAGTATTCTAATTGTTGTAAAGTCGGCCAAGTGATGTTGCCGATTCATTACTTCCCTCAACCGCCCCCGCCGCAGATAATAACGTGGTTGTTAACTTCGCCAGATAAAAGTATGTAACAATCTCTCATGGGATCTTGAATTGATCTGACACAGTCTGAGTAATTTAGGAGCCGTGACAGCGAGAAAGAGGATTCGAGATTACAACAACTGTCTCTCTTTTACCTCGATGGTTGTCAAGCACGACTGGGATGTGAGAGGTCAATTAGGTATATATTCATATAGGGTTAACGGGCAATTATACCATTACGCAGGGTCAGGTCTACCGGTAAAGGACGACAAACCATGCTTTGCTCAAATTTATACAGTGGGGGACGGAGGAACCAATGAAGCCGCAATGCGTCAGAAGCATTATAATAACGAGCTTGATCCTGATCTTCTCTTAAAGCTGCAAGCCGCCATCAATGAAAGAAGTCCTTATTCAAAATTGTTTAAAAGTGCGAAAGACATATTAGATGTGGACGACAAAGCCAGGATTGTGCTGAAGTCAGTGACGCCTGGAAAACGACGTGATCTGAAGCGTTATAATTTGCCAACCGTTGAGGAGATCGGCATGGTCGTTCCGGGTGATGGTACGATTGACGGCAATGAAAGGAAGGTTGTTTTGAATCGGCGGGNTCAATCAATGACATGCACACTGGGTATCTACCGATGAGATATGTACTCTGTTTCCCCGAGGGAGCTCAACAATGGTCAGATAGTTATAAGCAATTGTTGCCAATTTGCAAGAGGAGACTACATGACGAAGAAGATCAAGGTACGTAAGCTTCCATTCTTTTTACGTTGTGCTCAATACTGATTTTTCCGTCGGGCAGAATCGTCGAAGCGGGTCTCAAGTTTGCAATGGTTTGCTTGGCTTTTGTTTGAACGGAGTGGAACTTTTTCGCCACTTTTACATTGTCGAAGTTTGTTTCAGGAGTTAATTGTGGATTTGTACTTATGTGTTGAGCGAGGACGACTTTGTTTCTTCGAGTTGAATCAGGGGAAGATGAAAGCAGGAAAGTACAAGCACATCATATCGGATCTTGATGAGCACCGGGAAGTTGTAGGTCGACAAGTGGTGTTGCCAGGTTCTTTTAAAGGTGGACCCCGGAATATGCGATCATTATACCAGGATTCGATTGCCTTGAGCCGCAAATATGGCAAACCTTCCTTGTTCCTGACCATGACAGGAAACCCACAATGGGAAGAAATTCAGAGAGAGCTCAAGTATGGTGAAACAGCGTCAGACAGGCCCGACATCGTCGCACGAGTGTTCAAAATGAAGCTTACGGAAGTCATGGAAGACATCACAGTTCATAATAGATTAGGTGTGGTAGCGTCTTGGGTATACGTTATCGAGTTTCAAAAGAGGGGCTTACCTCATGCTCACATAGTCCTGATCTTGGCTGCTGAGTACACACCGACTACGGCGGAGGACGTTGACGACTTAGTGTGCGCGGAGATCCCAGATCCAAAGGAAGAACATCTGCTATTTCAATTGGTTACCAACTCCATGCTTCATGGGCCATGCGGGCCAGGCTTCAAGAGCCCTTGCTGGAATCATGAATACAAGCGATGTCAAAAACGCTTTCCAAAACCATTCCAGCCTACCACCGTTTTACAAGAGGACGCTTATCCTCTCTACAGAAGAAGAGACAACGGGAGACAATTCATAAAGCAAGGTTTTACTTTCACTAATCAGCATGTTGTACCTTATAATCGATTTCTTCTATTAAAGTACAAATGTCATTTCAACGTAGAGATCGCGCAGGGTATTGTAGGATACAAATATATTTATAAATACGTATCTAAGGGTCATGACCGAAGCCATTTAGAAATGCGCCGAGCTGAGGATCTTGAAAGCGGGGTCATTGATGGGATAGACGACGATGAAGTTGAAGCTCGCGCTGAACCGACGGAAGGAGGCAGGAAAAAAGTAAAAGGACGCAATGAAGTGAAGGACTTCATTGACGGTCGTTACATAGGTCCAGTCGAGGGTAAGTTGGATACTTGAACCACTTTATTAGGGTGCTGATCTATGTTTATAGCTGCGTGGCGGTTGTTCCAGTACGAAATGAACGGGCGATCTCCGGGGGTGTATGCGTTATCTGTACACCTGCCGGACGAACAAGATGTTTATTTTTGGGACGATGGAGATGCAGCAGAACGGGTCATGGCGGATGACGCGAATAAAACAACATTAACGGAGTATCTCAAGCTTAACCGAGAAAACGCCGTGGGTTGCAACAATGTGAAGGTCAGGTCATTACTATACGAAGAAATACCGGACCATTATTCTTGGGCGAATAAAAAGTGGACCCGGAGAACCAACAACAGACCTTGCGCGACCAGAATGTCACACGCAGGCCCAAAGGAAGGTGAAAGATTTTTTTTGCGACTTCTTCTTGGTCACGTAAGAGGTGCGACGTCGTTTCTAGATCTGAGAACTGTTAATGGCGTGATCTTTAATACTTTCCGCGAGGCGGCGAATGAGCGAGACTTACTCGAATCCGATAAGCATTACGACTATTGCCTCAAAGACGCTTCATTTTGGATGACGGGTCGCGCTCTCCGGGAGTTGTTTGCATTGATCTTAGTTCATAACTCACCAGCAGATCCTGCTTCGCTGTGGGACAATCATCGGGTTAGCTTAACTGACGATTGTCTTTATCGTATGCGCCAAAATGGGTATGAAGGACCATTATCCGAAGACGAGGTGTTTCAATACGGTTTACACTTAATCAAGACCGACGTTGAGCAAATGGGTGGTGACTGGAAGGGGCTCCAACTTACTATACAAGACGAAGCTGCTATGAGAACATTGCTTAATAAAATAGATAACACTTCGGCGAGAAAGGAAGCAAATTTGAGAATGCACAGAGAATGTGTGATTACTAATCGGCCGATGCTCAATGAACAACAGATGGCTATATTTCGTCACCTGGAAACCTGTTCGGAATCAGGTAATCAGACGTTATGTTACATAGACGGCCCGGGAGGCACCGGAAAAACTTTTGTTTTAAACACAATTTTGCATCTATTTGAAAGCAAAGAATTACACACGGTGGCGGTGGCGTCAGCTGGCGTGGCTGCGCAACTTCTCTTAAATGGAAGAACGGCACATTTCGCTTTCAAAATACCTTTCAAGACCAAACCAAATTCGGTTTGCAATTTGTCGGGCCGAGATGAATTTAGTAGGACTTTACAAAACACCAGTTTGATAGTTTGGGATGAGATTTCTACTCAACACAGGGATTGCATTAGTTGTGTTGATAGGAGTTTGCGTCACCTTCGCAAAGATGAGCGACCATTTGGGGGAATATCTGTAATTTTTTCTGGGGATTTTCGCCAAACACTACCTATAGTGCCTGGTGGTAATTCGAATGCACAATTTGAAGCGTCGATTAAGTCAACGGACGTTTGGGGCAAGTTGGACAAGTTCAAACTCGACCGTAACGTAAGATTGTTGGGTCGAGAAGGAACCGGTAATGAGGAGGCAAAATTATATGCTGAATGGTTGTTGAGGTTAGGCTCGGGGGAGCTACAACAAGATGATGAGGAGATGGTAGACCTGCATCATGTAAAGGTAAACTTTGTATCTCCGGGAGTTGAGGTAGATGAAAAAGTAATCTCTTGGTTATATGGTGATGTTGCAAGTTTAGTGCGAAGGGGTGAGTGGACGAACCTGGGAAGGTACTACTCTCAAAGAATGTTGGTAACTCCGTTGAATAAGACGGTCCGCTTGGTTAATCGCATCGTAAGCAAGCAGGTAAGTGGCGAGACGAAGATTGCAGTAGCTTTGGACACAATTGATGAAGAAAGCTATGAGCCGATAGGCGGGGAATACCTGAGGAACATTAAGTTTCCAAATTTTCCGGAACATCGCATTGAATTAAGGAGAGGGCTACCAGTGATTCTCTTACGAAATTTGAACGTTGCCAACGGCTTGTCCAACGGTACGAGGTTGTTAATTACCGATTTCGAGGATGAGGTATTGAACTGCAAAGTTATATCTGGTCCAAGGGAGGGACAAGAAGTACTGATACCGCGAATCAAGCTCATTCATGAACCCGACGCCACATTGGCAATCAAATTTACCAGGAAGCAATTTCCTATCGCAACAGCTTTTTGCCTGACAATCAACAAATCCCAGGGTCAAAGTCTCGACATGGTAGGGGTGCTGTTGCCTAATCCGGTTTTCTCTCACGGACAATTATACGTGGCGCTGTCGAGGTGTAAGGCTGTCTCGCACATGCAAATCTCTCTTGCGACAACGTATACCTTGCCGTTGACCAAAAATATAGTATTAAAGAGGGCTTTAGTAAATTAGTTAGTTGAGCAATATCGTAAGTTATCATAATCGACTAAACGAGATAAAATATAAACTCGTAGCTGACTTGGTGCCCCTTCGTTTCTTTGGGTGAGTAGGTGAGATCGTCTCAATTGTTATAGTAGTGACGTTGTAAAATTAGTGGTAAAAATTTTGGTGCCTCAGCAACAACGCTGAAGTTGGTTGTTTTTTGTAATTATTGTTCATGTCTCTCTACATTTGGGAGGTGTAAGCCTATGTTGCTACTATAAATGGAGTTGGTTGTGTTTTGTATTTAGTTATTTCTCATTGTATATTCTTACGAAAGCAAAAATTTGTAATATTTCAGACTTAGTTTGTTTTTTTATTGGGGTACGAGACATAGTTTCAGATGTGAGCAATAATAAGAAGTGGTGTTTAGGTATTCTCATCATTGAGATAACCCCCAATTCATATTTCTCACGGGCTAAGGCTGCCTTTATGGGGTCTTTCATTGCATAGTTAGGTGCACAGCGGACGAAGACGAGGGCAAGGATAAAGATGGGCGTAATTGAAAGCTAAAAACAGGTCAAATCCCAATACTCCATTGGGCGACTCTTCTTGAAACTATATCAAGTAACTACGATAAGTTACACCATGGTGAAGTAAATGTAGATTAATTAGGAGTTGGGTACTTGATACTAAGGATGTGGATGCGTGGATGTCCACTTTGGGGTACATAGGCCCTGAAAGTGTATTGAGCGCCGGTTTCTTGATTATAGCAGGAGCCATTGACCGTTTGAGGCCTCTCCTGAATGGAAAGAGCTGTTATTTTGTAAGTAACTAATATTGCGTGGAAATGGACGTGACTCACTTCTCTCGATATCGGCCTGAATTCTGCTGATAACGATAGCCAGAATATCTTGTTTCAACATGGTACTTGAACTCGCTATTGGAGTTTAACTGGAGTGGTTATGGCGGGTAAGTTCGATTATAATTGGTTATAGGCTGGTGAGCGAATAAATTTGTGGAATTCGGAAGTAGAAGAGTTATTTGATGTGGGGTCGATGGTAAGGAATGGTGGGAATCATTACCTAGCGGCGTGGAACCTATAAAAGCATTGATATCGGGGTGGGAGCCGGTGGAACGTGATGCGACATTGCGATTCAAGTTGCTAAATTGGGAGTGATGTGTATTCAATTAAAGCAAATGTTTATGTGCAGCAAGGTTAGCAAGGCTTTCAAAGGTACTTTGCCTGAAGTGTACAGTGAGGGGTGATGCTTTTGATTACATTGAGCAGGAATCTATGGAAAAAGGAGTTGGACGGATTAGAGTATAGATACTTCGGAAAAGGCAATGTGGAGAGTACTTTATGGTGACGAGTAATTGTATTTTTCGATTAGATTCGAAAAGGTTCAGTTGAAAATGGACAACGCATGAGCGCTTTTGAGGAAATTTTGTTTCGGAACAAGAATACCATGTGGTATGGGAGGCGGCTAAGGTATTTTTGAGGACAAAGTGTTGTAATTTTGATGCCTGGTTTACAACTGCGCTTTTCGGAATTTCAAGATCAATTGACGTATGTTGAACAATGGGACATTTTTAAGGAGCACACGTTGGTCTGGTCTATATGAGGGAGAGAAAGCATCACTTCCATTCCTTTCGAGTTCATTATTTCTCTCTCTACTTTAAATCACTCAACTCTCTAAATATTCGCAGAGTTAGACTTACTAATATTAATATACTTCGATTGCAAATTGACTCATTATGGTTCGAATTCGGAAGCAACTACGCGTAACCGAGGCGAGCTTTCGTATAGGCCGGCGAGGTGGTATTCACAACACAACCCGTCACCGCTTTGTTGAGAAAGGAGGAAACGCAAGGCCGATTCTAATGTGGGTGGATTACTAAGCAGAGTCCGATAATTCAAAGCTAATATTAATTGTTAGGTTGCGAGGCTCAAACTCCAGATACATGTTACACGGCTTTAGGGGTTTCTTGTCTCTTTTGTACTATGCCGGGCGTTATCCAACGCGCACAACCAATATAACTAGGTTAGTTATAGAAGGGGTTGACCAGCGTCAGAGTGGCCAAATCAAAGACTATCTATCCAACTCAAGGAGTCAACATCACGGTTTAAACAATGTGACAGAGATGAGAATTAAGATTGTGGGAGCTCGACGTTGCAAAGTACATCAACTAGAAACTAAGCGGCGTAGGTCTGAAATTCCTTGTGATTTAAACGGAATGCGTCCACGCCATAATTCGGACCATGCGGCTAACGGTGTCGACCCGGAGAGGTGAGTAACACCCAAGATTCATTGTAATGTGGGTTAATGTAGGCTAACAAGTTGTAATGATCAGTTTGATAGTACATGGACTAGCGCATTTTGTCAGTTTGGTGGATGTGGCCTCGCAAGACCCGCGATATGCTGAGTCTCTCAACCGTTTGATAATGGAAAGTGTAGATGACAGTGACTGGTTGGACATTGTCGCCTTCTTTACTGGTACGAAAGCTAGCTATCAAATTTTCCCTTCTTTGGTTCAACTAATCCGAAAAGTGGGATGAGACATTGCTTGTGGCGAAAGGAAATATCAACTCAGGGGAATGAAGTCTACGCTTGTGTGTCAGCTTGTTTATAACATTACTTGTAATTAGGTTGAGAAGCTGTTGTTGGTTAAGCGTCAAATTCTACATACTTGAACAGAAATTATACAATTGTTTCATGACTCATGTAAGGATGAAGAAAACTTCCCTAAGTGCGGGCGCGCCCGCAGCGTCTCTAGT
>KZ141881.1:0-13497 GCA_002157035.1 Melampsora medusae f. sp. deltoidis
AGTGGTAGGGAAGTTTAATGACAAACTGAGTCATTTGGGGTTAATCTTACCCCAACTTAAAGTGTACATGGCAGAAAGCTTCAAATAAGTGGCAATTAGGACAATGTCTGGGATGAGAAAGATGCCACCAGCAGTGTCAGGAGACTGGTAGTATTAGAACACTGACTTAGGAGCACTGTGACCTACAACGTTGGCTCCCAACCATGTTGTTAGGAACATGGGATGATTAGACAATGCTTCTTGCAATTACAGCATAGGAATCATAATCAAAAGCAGATGGACCCGGTTCAGGTGGCTCCTGAACTCTTAACCTATTATTGGTAAGCCAAGGCGGTTGCTGTGCAACTTGGCCTGCTTATGCTACAGCAGACAATGGATCTTGGGGATATTCCTATTCTTGCTTGACCAACAACAAACAACCACTGAAGGTGCAGCCAGGAATAGGAAATGAAGGGATTTTTGGGTGAACAAAAAATGGAAACATGTACAGGACTTGTTAATCAAGCACAGCTGCAATCTGAACCCGGTCAGGGTCATATCAAATGACAACAACACCAACACCATTAAGGTTGCAAAGCGGTAAGGCAAATATTGCAGAAAATGTGCAACATTGCCCTATTTCTGCAATATTTGCCCTGAATTAGCATCAAAAACTAACCACAATTGTGGTGGGGGTTTCTGAGCAACAGGTTTTTTCAACCTGGGTTGCGGTGCCAGAGCACTGCAATGCATAGCATTGCCATTGTCCCGTCACAAAGTACTACTCAACCACACTGCAAGCACAATATGGGTCAGTGCGCTTGCGGTATTGACACCGTCGACACTCTTTCACACTACGCCATATGACTAATATACCATGGAGTTTACAAAAGTCTTTGGTTTTGGAAAACTCAAAACATTTTCTAAACTCTTGTGATTAGAAACAAAAAGATGAGATTCCAAAGTACTTGTTCCCAGAAACATAAGTCACATCTTGAATCACAGTATCATCTTGTAAGCATATACGTGTCTGAAAAACTGCTTGATTTTTTTTTTTGCATTCTTCATAAACTTCTAAATATACTCCTACAGGAGCACAACTGTTTTGACTCATTTGAGATCTTGCTGGTTGGAAATGCGTTTGTCTTTCAATTTCAGTCCTCATCACATTTCCAGAATGATTTGTTCGCCACAAAGATGCACACACAAATAGTGGAGATGACCAGTATTATACATCTAATTCCAAGTACATATACAAATGAGTGATGAAAAAAGAACAAAGTGTGTCTAACACGTTGACAGCCAGTGTCATCAAGGCAAGAAAAACAATACTCCAAGGGAAAGTACTAATATTATTACAAATGGAAACCTCATAATCCTTCCAAGACCAGCCCCAGCTTGTCCAAAAACGGGACTGGATCAATATCTAGCTGACCATGCAATAGCGGGTCTTCAGATTCCACACGTTGAAGCCACTCAGCTGAGTAACAGTCAATGGGTAGCTTGCATGGAGCTGGTAGTGAGCTGAGAGGTGCACTTGTTTGACAGATTCTGGGTCGAGAGGGGCAACCAGTCTTCTTTCCCGTTGAATTAGGTATGCTAGCCTTTCTTTGCTCCATGTACCCATCTAGCAGAATGCAAACATCACTTGACTTTTTGCTACGCCATTCAAGATTTTGCACCAAGCAAGGTAGACCATGTCGATTTGTCCCTTCACGGGTTCCTTCAAGGTCGGTCTCGTCATTGCTGCAAGCATGTTCCATTATTGCTGAAAGCTTGAACAGCTGATTGGGTTTTGAGAAGATTGCTTTGTCCCTCATTTTCTTCAACTTCATTTCAACCCATAAGCAAAACTAGATCAGTAAGTTATGCAAAGCAATACACGTGACACAAAATGGAGAAAGAAGACTGACTTTTTGAAGTCTACCAACTTGTTGGACTCCGCTCTGTAACTTTTCTAGACGTTCTGGTTGCCATGATTGCAATCAATATCTATGGTTGATTAAATCGAGTGTTGAAGATGATTGATTAGTTTCTGATTTGTAGCTCAAAGAGAGATGTTGATACACATTGATTAAAACACTTCACATACCGCTTTGATGGTGATCGAGCGTAGGTAGCCAAACATTTTGTTATGAAAGTGTCGTTTGCTCCACTGGTAGCTACTTCATTGTACTCCCCACACTCGACCAACTTGTAGAATATCTTGAAACCGACATTCCAAACCCACTTATTTTCCTTTGCTGCTGCCGACTTTGAGAAATCCGGACTAAAGCATGATAGACCTGCAGCTTCCAGCATGCTCTTCATGACCCGAAGCTGTTGGGGTGTTGCATCCTTATGACCGGGTCCGTTCTCATAAGGGAAGCAAGGATTGGTTTTGTCGTGAGTTTCTGATGTGGGGTCTTCTGGAACATTTGTTGTATCATCTGTTGGATCCGGCAGCTTTGAGCCTTCTCTGATCCCTATCAGTGTTTCAACATGAAATCTGATGTGATCCTACACAATCAAATGTGTGAGCAATCAGATATTGGTTATGTGACTTGAAATCCATGATGTATGAACAGAAAACCTATGGCAGTACGTCCTCCACGTCTTTTGCTGGGGCTCGGAGTTGAGTCACTATTGTCAAGCAATCCACTCAACTTGTGTGCAACTTTAGTCAAAGATTTCAATTTGCTTTTGAGATATTCAACCTTTTGGTTACTTCGCATCAAAAGTATGTAAAGATTCTCTATATCTGGTGTTCTGCTATCAGGCATAGTAGAGCTAATTTGAATATACGGAATTGAAAGTGATGAAATTGGGTTGGTCAAAAGTGAGCTTTGAAGTAGTGCCAACCTGGTTATATAAGTATTGAACTTACTTTTCTTGTGGGACCTCTGATTGAGCGTTCTTAGTCGGAGAAGGGCTGCTTTTTCAAACTTTGACGCAAGGAGAGGGGAGGCAGGAATGTTCCTGACTAAGATCAATATTGGTATTGGATTGGTCTGTCCCTTCATTGTTGGGGTTCCAGTCAGAAATCAAAGGTGTGGGATCCCTTGCTTCAGATTGTCCTTTATCCTTCTTTGAATTTGGTTCTGGTGAAGTGGAGGAGAGTACGGTAGGGCGTGGTCGAGGGTATAAAAGTCGGTTGTGCTCCCTGCTCGGAAGGAATGGGACTGAAGGGCCAGCTTCAGGTGTGATAGTGGCTGAGATCTGTGTGGTCTGTTTATTCGATTGGCCTGAAGATAATGGGATAGAAGGAGATCAATTAGAGATGACAGAATATAAAACAAGATCTTGGTTGTAACTTACTCCCTTGTACAGGATGAAGGTTGTGTGTTGCAGATGTGAAGTTGAATGAGTGATTGTCCAGCTCAGAATATGTGGTAGGTTCACCAAACTGTTTTTGGGACACTGAAGGTAGCGTAACTGGAGCAAAAAAAACGTTTCAGTAACTTGAGCACTTGAAAGCGGTATCAACATCATGCTCACTCAATTTGCGATAGCAGTTACAACTTTTCAAAAGTTGAATCCTGCTGAAACCATCGGTGTCTAATGCAACATCCTTTAGCATATCAATCAGTTGGGAGTCTTCAAATTGTTCATAGTTTACTTGATTAGTTGGAGAGTTGATGGTAGCAACACCGGGTCAGCAACGTAACAACGCGTTACAGACCCGATTTAACGTTACGTTGCGGAGATTACGCCTGAGTTGCGTTTAGCTTTTGCTAGCGTAGCTTTTGCAAAAAAGAAGAAATATTGCCCCAACTGTTGCGTTACTCTCGAACGTAACGCAACAGTCACGTTAAAACGCTACAGTGCGAAAAGTAGCTGCCAGATTTTCAATATGAACAAGGAAGGTTTTATTACTTTATAACTCAATATAAACAGATAATAACTAAACATGACTGAAATAAAAACAAAGAGGAGTATAAAAAAGAAAAAAGAAAGAAATGAGAAGAAAAAGAAATAGAGATCAATTCATTACTATGCCCAACATTTTCAAAACCCGCACAAGCTCCTTATACTCTTTGCCCAGCTCCACACCTTCCCTCATCCATAATCTGCTGGACACGAGTCTCTCAATGGTCCGAGCAATAAGAGAACCACGGCTAGATGCACACACATCCGAAGCACACGAGAAAATGCGTTCGGATGCACATGATGACCCTGTACAAGCCAAGTAATCCTTTGCCACGAGCGCCAGAATGCGATAAGACTTCGCATGAGTCTATGATTTGCATAAAAAGACCATTGGATAAGATAAGTTGAAAGGCAAAGTTGATCGATATTAATGATGTGATGATGAATGTGGGTAAGGAATATAAATGAATATAAAAGATAGAATTGTGATTAGTAATAGTAATGGTATGATGATAATTGGATTGGAAGTAAAACTTGGGAATGGAAGGAGTGGGTTGGAAGAAAGATTTGGGGATGGATGGAGGGATCGGAAAGGATAGATCCCTGACTCACAACAGCCCAAATATATGTTGTATCGCCATGTGACCCCATGGCCTAACAGTCCTGTTCGTTTCCTTCTAGACCTTCTAGACCACATCAGGAATGAGGTAGGTGTCGAAATATGGGGGATTTGTGTCGAAATTGGGGGTAATGGTGTTGAAATTGGGTGGAATGTGGTGTATTGGGTGATCGATGATGGAATTTGACCCTCAATCGGTCACCCTTGCTTCATTAGGCTCAATTGGTATCTTGGCCCCGCTAACAGCAGCAACTGTTACGGGGCGGGGTGCTACATATGCTGTAACGCTGCGGGTACATAAAAAAAAGTTTTCCCGGGGCTCGGTGGCGTTACTGCCCGGGGAGCTACACATTTCCGCAACATTTGATGCGGTGCGTGGGTAAAAAAGAGCAACGTCACGCTCCGTAACAGCTACCGGGTGCGTTGCTGACCCGGTGTTGATGGTAGCTAGATCATCGGAAGGTAAGAGTGTGGTGTTGTTGACTGTTGAGTTCTTCCTAGATCAAACCGACTGGCTTGAAAGTTGTGGTTTCTTTTTCTTGACATGCTTGCCAAGAAGATCAAGAAGCCTTTCACGGGTTGTCTTGGGACCGATTGACAATCCGATCCTCTCAAGGGAAGCTCTTGCAGAGACTAGTTGGAATTGGCATGAAGATCAGCAATTCTAAATAGGGTAATGTTAACAATGGGAGACTTTGAAAGGTAGATACATTCCCCTAAACTTACCAGGCTCTGTTTTGGAATCACTGATTTTTTTGCGCTTGACCGCTTTGGTGCTGGAAGTTGTTTCATCTTGATAAGCAACGGACTTTCTCAGACTTGACTTTGTGATATTGCATTGTCGATTCCGGAGGACCCGGCCGCCTGCAGCAGGTTCGTGGGATGACATGAGTGGCTTTTGTTGATTGAATGAAGACCAAAGAAGCAAAAATAGAGAAAGTGCAGGGACTGTGAGAGTTTAAAGAAAAGCAAGAAACACAAAACAAGAGTCTACATATCAGGAAGAACAGTACCGTGAGAGTCTGAAAAAACAAAGCAAGAGTCTATCAGGAAGAACAGTGGGTGGTGGGAGTCTCAATGCAAAGATGCACTCTGTTTTTATGGGTTTGATACTCACAGTCTGAATTATTGTGTCCGATGTAATCATCGAAATCTTGATGTCCTCCAGCCTTTGTTGATGTTGCCACAGTGATTTCCAAACGGGTCTGTCAGCATGACTGACAGACTTGAAAGACGTGCTCTATTGTGCGCCTTTCATAAATCCAGGGGTGACCATTGTTAGAAACACAACACCTTGGTCTTCATGAAAGGTAGACTGGTGATGGTTGATAGTTGAGTCATACTCAAAAATGATCATTTATAAGAAGGATGTCGGAAATTCAGGATCAATCTTCCAAAATCCTCTTCTAATTAATACTTTGGTGATTACAATGCATATATTAATCATTAAACTCATGACACGAGGCCCACGGACTTTGATAGTGACATCAGAAGGTTGTGAAGGTTCTAATCAGATGAATCAGGTCTATCATGACTACAAAATTTATAAGAAAGCACTCTTCCAACCGGGTGATGATCATCCATATTCCTGATCAATCTTAGATACCTCTTGATCTGATACATCATCATGTTGTGTCCAATCCAATATCACATCTTCTTACCCAACTATATCCTCAAGTATGTTGTTAATGAACCTAGACCTAAGATTGATCCGGACCTTTTTCTAAACAAAGCCACTCCCACCCAAATTATAGAGGTCATCCTTTTGTTTTATCTGTATTTTACTTTCACTGAAAATGCAAAAGAAGATCACAAGCTCCTCCTGAAGATTTTTTTCAAAATGATAGCCCCCCATCTAAGCAACATAATCATCCCTGAAAGCCCGACCACAAACTACATTTAAGCCCAGCTTCATTACCCAACAACCAACGTTCATCCCACCAACAGATGGGTGAATTCCAGCGCAGATATCAACACCAAACGGATCAAATTTTTCAACAAGCATTGTCTTCTGAACCTCAAGAATGGGCACTTCCGTCGTGCGGCCCTAGACCTTGAGCAATTTGTAGAGAAGTACAAGTATCTCACTCATGGCGAGATCGAAGAGATTCTTCATGCTCAAGATAATGCGCACAAGAATTTCCACAAAGCTGTGGCTAACCTTCAAAGCGCCCACAAGTCCGTCGAGTCAATTCAGCTTCTTCTACGCAATACCGAACTCTCACCTACCTCTGTGCAAGAGCTCAAAGAGCAATTGAGATGCACAAGAACCTCATTATCATCCTATCAGAGAGCATTTGACGCTGCGGCAAAAGATGGCGCATTCATTCATGCTTTAGGAAATCATCATAAGTACGTTTTCCCTCACAATTCCTGATATGAGCATCTAGAGTATACTCTTAACTCATTAGATCCATCAATCAACTTGTAGGAAGATCCTCAAGAAGCATTCCACTGCTGCTCAAAATTAAAGTCCTCAGAGTCATATGCAACAAAGAAGTATGTAAAATCCTGTTTGATTCAAGTCTACCAACCATAACAATGAAATTTTAATCTGACGCTTTATTTTTTCCAATTGGTTGCTTTGCTTTTTCTTTTTCTCTTCCTTTTTGTTTTGATTTTTTCAAAGTCAGAGTTGTATATCATAAGACCAGTTTTCATGAGATGAATAAGTTGATTAATTGTCATACGGAAAAACATAAGAAGTCAGTCACTATATGCTTGAGAAATTGATTTGGTGCTTTATTTGTCACGGAAATGAACTTCACCCATGTAATTGAGAGCTGATACACTTGCAAGAATGGTCCCCGCTTCCCTGGGCGAGGATGCAATTGATGCATGATCAGCTCAGGGGTCCACTTGTTGAAAGGACAAAACATGAGCTTCTGAAAGTCCAGCTTCAAGCGGTGTGTGGACCAGACTGCCAAACTTCATTGGCGATATTTCATAGTAAAGCAAGTTTAAATCATGATTAATTGATATTGGGAATTCTATCAATATGGACAAGATTTTGATCATGAGCGCTTCATGTAAGCGCTCATTACTGCAAATTGTTTGTCAAGGATTGAAAAAGAAATCTGAATGTCATGAGATTTATAAAAAGATCAAGTAATGTGAGAACTTTAAAGATTGGAACTAATTATAATAGCATGACCGTAAAATGATACACAATTATATTTGTAAATCTGAAATGGGAGTGTCATTGGTAGGCAAAGCTTCATCCTGCTCCGTGGAATCAGATTCAGAATGATTATTGTAATACTCTTTGAGGTCTCTGCCAGGGCCTAATCACTCCCTCAGTGCTCGCGCCTGTCCACGTATCAAGATGTCCAAAATGTCCAAATCATGTTGTAGATTAATTGCGTCCACTTCAAGAGCTTTAACTTTAATTTCCAGAATTGCAATCTTCTGCATCGCTTCATCTATAAACAGGAGTTAGATTGAAGAGTTGGGATCTGCTAAAGTAGATTGGAGAACACATACCATTTGCTTCTTGTTGTTGGAGCTCTTGGAAAAGATTTATACTGGCCTTTCTCTCCATCTCTCGAAGTGAACTTTCAAGATGAGCTAATCTTTGCTTCAAAGTTTGCACTGAATGGAGGATTTGATGAGGAAAACAGTTGCTTAATATTGAGCAACTTAACTGTGGACTTACCTTTCTCTTCTTGTTGTTGCTCCTCTTTGAAGGCATGAACTCCACTTTTCTTGTTTGATGGAGAAAGATTTTTCTCAATCAAAATAGGTGGGATATCCCGGCCAATGACTGGGCATATCTTGTCAGCGTTTGGCATCTTGCAAAAAAAGTAGAGAGAGACAAATACCTTATAGGTTTCCCACTTCCAAGAGTTCGGTATCAGAAAACTGAATAAGATCCATATCTTTTGAGATGTGAGCTGGGGCTGGTTCTTCGGTGTCAGTGAGTTTTTCTTGTTGTTTCAATTGATTCCAGCGATGGTGTCCTTGTGAGTGATCCAGATCATTTTTGAAAAATATGTTCAACGGGCTAGTTTCTTTTTTGATAGGAGAACGTTTGGGCAAACTCTGATTTATTGAAGTCGGATTGGGTGAAGTAACATTTTGATCAGCCATATGAGGAACAAAGAGGGGTTGTTTAAGACCCTCAAGTTCTCGTTTTTCATCTTTATTGCTGAGGCTTGAGATCAATGAAAGTTGTGGTGAAGAGATGGACACGCCGGCCATCCGATTCGGAACAATTGACTTTGACCGTTGACGAACAGTAGTACTCTTTGCCGCCTTGGGGCGGCTTGAGGACTGCCACCAAACATCACAAATTAAACAATCAATGAGCAGAGTAAAAAAGTAATTGAATCAAACGTATGTCACTCACTTTTTTTTTTTGAAATCCTTGAAGTGGATGTGTCAGAAACTTTATTCTCTGGCTTTGCTTCCATATCTAACTCGGTTAACAAGGGTCAGTATGTATAAACGCTATCAGACAAAACAAGGAGATGACCAACCGATTCCAATGCGCTTATGTGGATAGGCAAACTCCAAATCTTGAGATGCAGAGCGCTTGACTAATGGCTCTTTTTTGCCATTGGCTTTGAGGTTATAGGAGAGGATATTCAAAGATCTTCCAGAGAAGGATATGTGTTAATGATTGCGGAAACAACCGCTGGGGCATCTGAATCCGGATCGGGGAAAACTACTGACAACCCACACCAGCATCCTCAGTATCTTTTCGTCAACAAATCGCGACAATATGAGGAGATGAGAAAGGTACGTAGTTCAATATCCGAACTGACATTCAGGTTGTTTCTCTCGAATGGTCTTCGCTACCTCGCCTTTGCTGATATTGGATCTTATTTGGATGATGAATGTGCAACCAGTCAAGCATAGTTTGTTTATTGACAGAAGGATTACTGGGGTCGAGAAAGTTTTCCAAAGTACCTCTAGCACTAGGACCTGACATATTGATTATAAGAAAATTGTTTGAGGATTCGCAGAAGTGTGATCTCCTATTGAGCAGAAGAGATGGGTTGAAAATAAAATTGGAGGAGCTATTCTAAAGTACAATGGAGAGAGATCCAAGCCTCTCTGGAGAAGGGATAACTTCACAATGATATTTTATAATGTTACCTTATTACAAAGTTTCTCTCAAAGGAGAACTTCCTGGTATTCGGAGTTAAGTAGTGACCCCAATTACCGCCGTTGAATTCTGAGTTGTTTGCAGAATTTTTCATGACTCAGAAGCCACAGAAAGAAACCCTTTCACATCTTTACTTTAAGAATGTCAATCAAGTCGGAACCTTCCATGAGTCAGTCCCATGTTTCTCCCTTCGGAAATTCCGTAAAGCACAACATGACAACCAAACAATGGGCCAGCCAGTATCTAATATATTGCCATTCATGAATGTGTTAGTTGGACCAAAGTCCCAATGTTCAAACAATGGCAAACAATCAACAGTAATCATTTTTACGCATATGCTTGCCATCCAGGAAGTATAAACAAAAAAGAGAGCCGAGACAATCTATATAAAGTTTAAAGGCCTACTTTGCTCTTCAATAATGATTATTCCTTTTCCATTTGCCTTGTCCCTCCCAGCTTGTTCAACTGTCATCGTTGGCTCTTGAAAAGGGATTCATTCATACGATCAGTGGCTCATATTGCCTTCATAATCAGAGTCATTGTTGATTGAGAAGTCTCCGATCTAGTCTTTCTTCTCTCCTTTCATCTTTTGCGGTGATTGATACAGTAATTAGAAGTGTGTTGCTCCGTCTTTCTTTTACTTACATACATACATGCTGATCATTTGTTTGGACATCTTGATGTTCTTTGCTTTCATGAACAAACTTCAGACTCTCCGTCATGCCAGGAAGACAACGTACCCCATCTGCTGCAAATGCTTCACCTCTCAGTCCGCCTGCCGGAACCTCCAAACTTCAAAGACAAGTTCAAACCTCTCCTCTTGCATTGGGCCAACGTTCTCGATGTCCACCTCCAGAAGACCCAATAGTGGCCGCCAAGGTTCAATCTCTTTCAAAACAAGCGCAAATCTTTCTTACCTACAACTTTGAATCAGTTAGCAACAAGCCTTTAAAGATAGACTATTATAACATCATCTACCTTTTCAATCCCGCTACCAAAAGTTGACCTGGCAACCTGAAAGATGCACTCAAGCAGGTCTTTCTCTATGAAGTCCGCCCCCTTCTCAAACCATACCTCTTACCTCCTCCTTCTACGCCTATGCAGACTGATTCAACAGAGCCTGATTTTGGCCCACTGAGCCGTAAAACTACTCGCCCGATACAATACCTTGCGCCTCGAGTGCTTGTACGCTCATTGGCCATGAACAAGGGCTGCCTCATGGACCTCTACATCAAGTTTGTTCACGGCGAGACTCCTTCTAGTCCCCTTATCCTTGGGTATCATTACACCCTTTTGGATTTGACGCCATCAGATTTGTCAGGCGATACAATGGAGGAAGACAGTGTTGAAGACAAGGATGAAAAGTTTAAGATTTAGGATTCTTTGGGCGTCTTCTGTTAAATTTGCATTTGGTATCCTGCAGAGGGACTGACTGCATCCATTCTGAACTTCTCTATGTGTGTATTATAGAAACTCCAGCACGCCATGCAATCTACAGCCACACTGTTCACAGTTGTTTAACAAGCACTGATTTCTTCAGTTTTTTGGTTTTCATACGCTCTAGATATTTGATAACATCTTGTATTTCTGATCTTCCAATCAATTCTGTCTGATCAATCACACTGATTCCCCTATTCTTTGGGCTAATCACTTACCTGGCACTTCAACGTACTCCTCTTCCAGTTATCTATCTATCCTATCTCTTTCCAAGGTCTCATATACATAAAAACCCACCAAAAAAATTGTCTTTCCTTTGTATCATCATCCGTGCAATTGATCCCACCAATTGCTTGATTTCTGTTCTCCAATGCCCACGCAACAACATCAAACAAAACAAGCCCATTGAGTTGTGTGCATGTGTATTGCTTACCAATGTTCTCAGCCAGAGTATTGCGACGCCAACGGAACCTACAAGCCTGGGGATGAGGTTTTGCCTGAAACGTGTGCCGCGCACCAACGTGCCAATTTTCAAAACAGCTTACCAAAATCACCTTGTACCCCAGCTCACTCAAATGAATCATCCAACAATTCTCAAGATCACCTGCTTTTGCCTTTGCAACAATTACACATTACCTCATCACCTTCTACCCCATGTAATGATCAACATCAAGATGATGAAGTCAATTACGGAAGATCTTGAATCAATCATTTGAGTTGCTCCAATGACAAAATTTCCAACCAAGCAGCCGTGGTAGAGTCACCAACAAGAACTGCAACTGATCCTCTTCCCAAATCACAGTCGAAGTCTACCAAAACTTGCTCTGAGGCAGCCTTGGCAAAAATCTTTGGGCCAAAAGGTGTTTGATTGTGGTCAGTATCTTTTTTAGTATATCGTGTTAGTCGACTATCTCATCAGTGACTGTACTAATTTGTTACTCAATCACTCTTTGTCTTTTCCAGATCGTTTTCATGGCTCTGAATTGAAATCAGCAAATCCACTCATTCTTCATGCAGCTCTTGCTGCTTCCACTCTTGAGATATTCGGGCAATCCTCGAATTCAATCACAAAATGGATGCTCGATGTCCAGACCATTACGATTGAGCTCTCTACAACACATGGAATCTTACCTACGAAGTCACCAATCCGTCAGATTCTTCCTGAAGAAGCTGCCACTCTCAAGAAAATTCCTAGCTCAGCTACAACAACCTTCCGATGGTTAAAAATCAATCCAGTCCTACAATACCTGAACTGCTGTTCCTCGTGCTTTGCTATGTATCCCAAGAACACTGCACCCTCTTGATGCCATCACCGTATTGCAAATATCCTGGGTGGACCTTGGGATTCTATTGATCCAAACAACAACACCTCTTCTCCTCCATCAGAAGACACCGAGCCAGAGTTTTCAGACTCAATATGTGGCGAGCCTCTATTCAAATATGTGCATGGGGTACCAAAGCCTGCTTGCCGTTACGCATTTGAGAGCCTCTTGGATTGGATCTCGCGTCTCCTCTCACGACCTCAAATTGAAAAAGAGCTAGAGGTTTCAGCATCAGAATCCTCAAAACCATTCAATCCAACTGCCAATATCCACGACATCTATCAGTCTTGACTATGGAAGGAGTTTTGTGGTCCTGATGGGAGCCAGTTCACTAGTAATAGCAGTAACTTAACCTTTGCTCTTCTTGTGGATGCAATCAACCCATTTGGTAATAAACAAAGTGGGCATCATACTTCCATCACATTTGTAATCCTTGTTTGTCTAAGCCTCCCTCCCAATCTTTGACGTCGACCCGAGAACGTCTATTGCTCCTGGACCTCGCGAACCTTCCCTCAAGCAAATGAATTGGATCTTACAACCGCTTGTCACCAAACTTCAAGTCTTATGGTCAACAGGCTTACTCATCTCTCAAACTCACGAAGACCAGGATGGCCGCCTCATCAGAGCCGCTTTGTTAGGTTTTGTTGCAGACATTCCATCTCTCCGTTGCTCCCTGGGATTTTCCAGCGCTACTGCCACTTTTTTCTGCTCATTCTGTCTCCTCGAGAAAAACACAATCAACAACTTCGATCCAACCTTGTGGGAACCTCGTACGTGGTGTCAACATCACAAATGGGCATGCAAGGCCCGTGACGCTACAACAGTTAAAGAACGCAGAAGGATATTCAAAACACACGGATTGCGCTACTCAGTCCTTATTGAATTAGATTATTGGAATATCATTGATTATCACGTTGTAGATTCAATGCACAACTTACTTTTAGGTCTATCTTCTTGGCATGTTCAACGTTTTTGGTCGATGAAGGATCTTCAAAATGACGAAGAGAAGTTACCACCAATTAGCACTGTCAAACTTCTGAAGCTTGTTGCTGAGCATTGAAAACCTTTACCTCGTCGTCACAATTCACTCGTACTTGATTCTGAAAGAGACCCCACGCAGCCAGCATATTTGGCTCGGAGGCCAAAGTCCGAGGAGTCCTCGGATTCTGGCTCCGAGTCAA
>KZ141888.1:0-10024 GCA_002157035.1 Melampsora medusae f. sp. deltoidis
CCCAGCCAAACAGTTAGGCGTACGCTCCAAGTCAATTTGAAGCGTACACCTTGTCGGTACGCCTTTTTTCAAAAAGGGTGGAGCGTACGCCTCGCAGGTATACCAGGATGTGATCAATGTCAGAGCTTGAAAAGTGATAGCCAAAAGTTTGAGATTGGAAGCTGACCTTTTTTGTCTTTCTTATCATTCTCAGAGAAATGTAATTGTTTAGCTGATGGTAATCAAGAAGCAATCAAGATATTCAAGACTTGATGAATACTTACTTGAAGTTCAACTCGGGACCACACAAAAATAACTTGACATCCTGGAACATATTCTGTCATTTTGGTTGCGTTTGCATCTAAATTGAGCTATAACAAAGGAGAATCATGGATTAGTTGATATGATATGAGAGTCGGAGTTGAGCCATGGAAACTAGTTGTGAAGTCAAATCATGGTAGTGAAATGAGCCCGAGAGGACTGTACTGAATTTGTCCAGTATGTAGTGGATGCAACGAATGATATGTGTCTTTTGAATATTATGTCTTCAAAGTCTTGGAAGTGTTCCATTATCCGGGTGCTCATGTTTCCGTTGGGGGGAATTTTTTCCTCCCTACTCTCTCTTCTTGCTACCCGAAAGCTTTCGGGTATTGGGGCTTCTATCTCCACCTATTTGCTCTCCCTCTTCATGGAACTACACAGGTGCCGTCGTCCCTTTGGGCACCTGTCACATTCCCAGAGCAGGCGGAGGTTGTACACATTAGTCCATTTGCCTACACGGTCAGAGCGACGGGTGCAGATAGGACAGGGCCAAGTAGGGAGGGGCGGGNCATAGTAGTGAGCCCATGAGAGTGGTAGACAACTCCAGAGTGTGTAAATCTGAATATATAAGATTATGTACATACACAGAATAATGTAATAGTCATGATTACACAAGGGGCTTGTAACACGCTGTAAGTACAAATGGACCAGGACAGACTCTGAGGCTCTGAAGGACCCCTAACTTAAGAAATCTTAAAACGGCACTCCCCGGATTTCAAAACAGACTTCTTGATGACGCTCACATTCAGGTGATAGTCCTTGTGACAAGTTCTCCGAGTCAGTATTAATAGATGAAGCCTTTCTCACAACAATGGCATAGCCGAGCCTGGTGAGAAGTTTTCGAATTGGTATCCATTCTATGAAAATTCCTCATCTGTTTTTCCTGTTGGTTCCCTGTTCTCCACAGTGGGAGGGGTATAAATTTCTAAGCCTTTGTCATTGTCAAGAATGCGAACATTTTACAAAGCTTTCTGTTTCTCAATCAATGCGCACACAAAGTATTTTGGATTTTTAAAAATGAAACGAAATGACGGTTCTTGGATGTAAGGTGTAGGTGTTGTTTGATTATTCATAGAAGGAACGGAAAATAAAATTTTCTTCCGTTTCAGCTGGAAGCTTTCATTATCCATCTTGGTAATCTACAGTGATCGATTCTGTTTCCAATCTCATGTGCAGGGGCCAAAAGATGAAGACAAAAAATAACACAGAGCCAATTCTGGCCATCAAAAGTTCAAAAAAAGAATGGAAATATTCGATAGAAGGTGATCTACATTGCACTAGGAGCTGGCTTATAGTTGAACCAAGATTTCAGGTCAGTCCAAGCGTCTTTGATACCCAATGACAATGTACAATCTATGATCTCCACCTCAAACCTTGATGTTGAACAAAAGCCATCCCTTTCGAGTTCATATTCTTGGTAGTAATCATGTGGAATTCTGATGGTTTTGAGCCGGGCCCATTTTCCTGTCACTTTTTTCGTAAGCCCGGGACTACCATTCAACCAAGTCAAGGACTCAATATTGGGACAAAGAGAAAACACGTTGATGAGAGAGTGACTTCCTTGTAAAGTGAGATATCTGAGGGAGCTAAAATCTTGTGCAAGATTCCTGATCTCGGGTCTATAAAAGGTTTGGCAAGTCGCAAGATTTGAGAAGATCAAGCTTTGATGAAAGGTATGACAAAAGCGCAGGAGATGTTCCTGATGGAATGATGAATTTGATGACAGGATGATGGGCTCAATTGTCAATTCTTGTAGCTGGCATTTCCATTGAAGATCAATCCAGTTGGTAGTAAAGGTCTTGAGATAGCGCATATTGAGCTTCCTGAGAGAGATACGAGAGGCGAGTGCGTGTCCGAGGTCAGATTCCTGTTCAAGCTTCTCAGCTACATGTCCAATGTTATGACCGCACAAGACAACGGTGTGTAGGGTGACAAGCTGGATGATGATCGAAGCAAGAAATGACTCTGAGACGTGCTCCACTTCTGTGGTTAGAAACTTGAAGGTTGTCAGATTCCAAAATGTAGTGATTGTGTTCATCAAGCAACGAACTTGAGGCCAAAGCGCCTGCTGCTTGAGCATTTCCTGATCACTAATTTCCAGGCGACAGCTAACCAAGTCAAGGCAGATGGTACATTCTCGTATCTCCTTTGCTAAAACACTCCGAAAGATAGAAGTCGAAAGCTGGATCAATTTTGAAGGTGTGGTTGTTTTGAGCCAGACGTTGGTGGACTCGACATCATCTTCTGAGGTTGGGCTTGAGAGATTCAAGTTCAGAATTTTGATAAATCTTTTGTTGAGCTGGAAGTCCCGATACAATTTCTTTGTCTGATGCAAAGCATCGCGGTCTATATTATTTCCTGTGTGGTGAACGGTGAGTGTCTACATATAGTGGCACAAGAACACGAAGTGAACCAATCAGCACCTAGAGGATGAAGTGAAGATAAAGAGCAACTTACCTCCCATGTGATGCGTTTGAGATGCTCATATGTGGCCTGGTCCAAGGTCAAATGGGAAGCAAGCTCACGATCTACATATTTGGGATGAGTTTATCAGCATGTTGTGAAAAAAGGAAAGGAAGTGGTAGTGATCTACGTTCTCTGGCCTGTCCATTTTGAGGTAGGCTGGCTGTCTTTGAGATGTCTGGGTTGTTTGATTTCACATTGTCAAAGATAACTTCAACATAAATTTCTGTGGGAAGCCTAGCAAGAGGGTTGGTGTTTGAGGAGCTAGTCATGATGGCCTAAACAAAAAAATATACTCCAAGGGGATTTATCGCCCCAGTAGAGAAAGGGACAATTGATGAGATTGAGGCAATTCACTGGTGAGTCAATTAGAGCTCATTTACAACATGAAAGAATTTTGAATGTCCTCTAGGTGATTCAAAACATTTCAAAATGGAATTCCTTTCAAAATACATATATGTACATAATCTTGACAGCATATTTGGCACTGCTTCCACACTTTTCTCCACAATTCCAAAAATTCAGTGCTGACGTCTACTCCACCTAAACAGACCTGAATTTAAATAATTGCTGTTGAATGTCTCATTCACCACCCTTATCAATCTCAACCTCAGAACTTAAAAGTAATATGACAATGGAATGGAACTATTTATGTCACATCTGCGGGGATGCTAACTTCCCAAAAAGGAATCAGTGAAACTTTCAGCTAGTGCCCCCTACATACATAGATTTTGAATAGCTTGAAATGGGCGTCAAAACTTACAAGAGATTTGGTATGTACCTAGCGGCTACAATTTTGAACTGATTGAAAACTACACAAAAAATAAAATAAGATAGATAAAACTGAGACTGGAATTGACCGTAAGATGAAAAACTCATACCGAGAATAATCTGACTGGAGTAAGATATGATTCTGACTGATTGATAAACTGCCTAAAATGAAACACACTGTAATTTCTTAAATGTAAAAAAGGAACTAAATTTTTGATGTAAAAGAACTACTCCTGACTCTTTAACAATGAAGTGTTTATTGATAAAAAAATTCTTGTTCTTGAGGATGAATTGGATGGGAGATGGGTGGGTGGGTCAAAAAAATGGGTGTTGGTTGATGCGATGAGTCAAAAACCACAAGAAATGATTTCGGAAGAGAAGTTTTGATGATTGTGATTACCATGGGAAGGTGGTCAACAGCTATGACATCACGCTGTTGATCAAAAGATAGATTTGGAAAAAGTCCGACCCGTCAGCTTACAGGGTCTCATGCACGGATCCAACTTCCCATTCCACTATGTTAATAACTCGTTACCCACACCCAGGAAAGAATACACCTATGTACATATTTCCTTTCTTTTATATTTCAGTTTATTAAATCTTTGAGCATACTTCAATTTATAGTTTCTCGATGGCACAGAAAATCAGGAATAGCTGTCCATAATCAAGTAAGCTTTCAAGTTTCTGAACTTGCATGTATGTATAATATCTCCTTGGTAATTCTCTTCCTGTAGGTCTGACCATGGCTCTATTGTACTGAGAATTCAATCGCCTGCGTAGAGGACACAATTAGATTACTGGGCATAAGTAAATGTACACTCTAAAGAGGGAAATGTGACTCACGTTGACCTTTTCCAATGATCACTGTTCAACATTGAGCCCCTCCGTCTATTCCTTACATAATGAACTCATCTTATCTGATGCCTATTAAATCCTTTGACCATCCAAATACTTCAAGGATCCATCAACGATTGTGTCTGTTTTGAGGGGATTGGGCTCAGTGGCCCCAACCGGAGCTCCGGGCGGGCCGAACCTGTATTACAGTCAACTCCCTGTCTGAGGTGTGAGGGCATAGCGTTAGTCTTGATCGTATCAACCTATGGAATGTACTTCTTTGTATCCGGTTTGTCATGATTGCACTTTTTGAAAGATTAATGGGAGAATCCAACAGTGATCATCACCCCTTGTTTTCTATAATTGATATATAACTGTGTGAAGCTTTGGTTCTCCTTTCATTTGTTCTCCAGAATCAGTTATCTTCCTTTTCTTTTGTCAGGTGGGTACTACCTCCTTCCGAGGGACAAAAGTTAGAGGGACATGAAAAAGATGACCCTTGACTCGGTGAAAGGGAAAAGTCGCATCCAAATGTGTTCCAAAGTGGTAGTCAAGGCCCCCAAGCCGCCTCTTGGTCAAGACAGCCCCATCCACATTTGTTCACGGTCAGATCCCAACATCCAGAAATCCAGCTTGACACACCATTGCATTCCGTTTTCAACCCTTCAAACCCTCAACACATATAAGATCATGGCGTTCAAATGCCACATTTGTTACCAGGAAATTGAATTAAATGACGTAGCAATTCTCACATGCCATGCGACACATACGTTTCATAGAGAATGCCTCCGAGTAAGTGGTGATTTGACGTGTTGCTTCTCAATTCATATTGAGATTGAGCTGATGTAGCACTCAATGCTTACAGCCGCTTCAGACAACAGCCAGCGTAGAGTTTTGTGGTCGATGCCCCATCTGTTGTCAAGTAGCTTACACCCGAGACCTTTTTATAGAGGCGTGCAAGAAACACCACCCCCCTGTCAAGAAGACCTATGGACAAAGACGTAATTTTAAACCCTGGTCACAATACACTAGATCTTCATGGTGATCAAGGCCAAGCACCTTGGGAATTTGGAAGAAGACTGAGAGAAGATAAGAAGAAACACAACATATTTATGTAAACTCAGCATCAGACTTCAGTACTCCCACTAAACACTCCCACAATTGAGCCTTACTTGGCACAATACAATTTGGCCACCGGAAAACTCATGTTCTTGAAAGCTTACGCTCAGCTTTTCTCTACCTTATGATATCCTTATGGTTTTGTTCATTTCTTATCTTTATTTGTTATCATTTATTTTTCTTTTGTATAAAGTTTTTGGGGCACAGTCAGAACACTAAACGTGTTGCAGAGGCTTGACAGACCATCATGGAGGAGAACATGCAATCATAAATTGTACAACCAGTGTGTCTTTTGTTTTCCGGAAGTTTTTCAGCTAGCTTCTGGCAGTCACTTCTCTTTCAAACATCTAATTTTACTGTATCAATACTTTTGATCGATGTTAATTCATTTAACCAACTATCTGCTGCATCACGAACTACTACATATTCTATTTCTGTCCAACCTTTCAAACTCATTTAATTCAAAATTTAAGGACTTGATGAAATATTCTTGGCAGTCAAATCTCTTAAATCATCTTCATTTGGGTCAAATACTTATCATAATCCATCTAAAGAGGATGCAGAACGTAAGATTACAGGGCATTCAATCTCTCTAGCTGCAGCAAGTGCGTCTGGTATTGTTGAAACTGCAGTAGAGTGAGCTATTGGAATATTGATTTTTGGAGAATGTTAATTTTCACCACTTGTTAGTTATCGGTCTTGTACGACTCTGAAATACAAAGCCTTGACAAATGAATCCCAATCTTCACTAACAATCAAAGTCTGAATGGCTAAAATTGTGATATACAAACACAAATCGAATGTGAAAATTGAATTTATCATCAAAAGTAAGGATCGAAACTTACAAGTACCAAGAACTTGAACATCTAAAAGTTCAAGTATACCAACATTCAAAGCACTCTGAGGAATTTAGTTTGGGGAATACAAAATCTTTGAATAAGATCTAGTTGTTTAATCTTTATAACGCAGGACAACCAAAGGTCTGAATTGCGTTTTGTAGAAGAAGAAACTAAGACATAGCCCAAACGAAACCCTAGTGCGCGGTACACTACAAAACCAATGAGAAAGAAATAAATAATACAGATAGTATCACTACCCAAGTGTAGAGGGAGGGAAGGTGGGTGATTAAAAAATTGATGTATTTTTTAATTATTTTTTAATAAATTTAAATTGAGGGTAACAAGACTTTTTGTTGATAATACTTTGGATGAAAGAATTTTTTCGAAGTTACAATTTAACTGAGGAAGATGAAATGATAATGATATCAACGCTATGATATATCGATTCTTGAAAACCGTGCTGTGAGAGATTTTACAAAAAGATGATCATGATCATGAGTCTTCCAAAGAATCACTAATGATCTTAACAAGATGTTTACAAAGCCACATCACTAAATCCCTTTGCGCCAATTCCCAGAATCAACTCCAACCACCAAAAGTAAGTAGGATACCAGCCAGACGTGCTCTTTTTTCAAAATTTTGAGATCGGTTTCAGAATCAGTCAGTAATTGACCTCGGGTGACTGGGTTTGAATTATTTTATAGATCAGATTACTTACTTTTCTAAAACCCATGCTACATAATCAGCTGTAATTGGTAAAAAGTAAACTTTTGAAGCCAAATGATGAGAAGTTTGAATCGTAGTGATATTAGGATTAATTCAAATATTTCAATATTTGATTCCCTTGAAGATTTAATAGGCCGAGATCCTAGAAAAAAATCAATCTTCAATCTTTAGATCAGAAGAGAAGACAAAATAAGAATGAAAACAGAAAAAAGAACTTGCCAGAATAATCAAATTCACCAGCTTGACCAATACTTAATCCACCACTACCAACAACTCACACTGTCTTTCCATCAGGTTTAATAAGTTTAGATAAAGCTTGTGCAATACTCTTTTTAGGTAGTTTGATTTCTTCTTTACTAATAGTGCGGTGAACTCCTTTTGATTTTTCTAAACATGAACCTGAAGTTGATAACCATTCATTGTTATTTGAAATTAATCCAATAGTTGAGTTCGGTTTAAGAAAGGTTTTATTGCAAGTAAGTTTGATGAAGAAAATGATCTGGGTTTGATTACTGATGAACGTTTTGGATAAATTGATGATACCTCACGCATGAATCCTTGTCGCATTCTCCCCACTTTGAGCTGTCCATCAGATCGTAAACCAGGTCTAAGCTGGACTATTGATCTATCCAAATAGAGTTGAGAGCTAGAGTCCGGTTCTACTTCCGCAAGAGTGATGGACTTGGCCTCAGGTAACTTGATACCTTTTCCTGGACCACAATGGTCAATAGGTAAGATGTGCGGTAAGGGTATCACGCCAAGCAAGTTGCCTGGAGCCACTGAAGTCGTCATGAGATGATCCATCGACAACACGATCACTATGAATAGTGCGCGTCCTTGGGATCAGCGCTCCAAATTGTCCTGATCTCCGACTTGTTGCAATGGATGCCTCAAAAATGGAATGGATGTACTTTCTTTCTCGAGGTTTGCAGAGGGCCATACTACACCAATAGTGAAAGCGAGCAATGATGAGTTCTAAGTACGGAATGAGTTTTTTCATCCAAAATTAAGGCGTAAGGTTTTCCTAAGAAACTCACTGAAGAGCCTGTTGTATACGAGGTACGTAATTTTACTTGCAGAGATTTTGGAAGGTTTTCAAACCTCGATTGATAAATATTTCTGTTTGGTGAGATTGTCACGTGTAGTCATGATGTCTGTTGAGAATCAGATGTGAATTTTGTCAGTAAGGCACTTGCATCAAGAATCACGAGTCTGATTACCTAGTGTTTGGCTTTGACTCACCTTGACTCGAACAACTTTTTGAAAAAAATGTAACTGCTTCCTCCCCAAAAATGGGCGCGCAGCTGCCCCCAGCCTTGAGCCGGGCCCTCGACTACAACACCCGGTACTACGTTTGTGCGGCGCCAGAAATCAAAGATCAAGTTGGAGACACTTTTGTTCAAACTTAACTAACTCCCTTGTATTTCAAAGCTGTACTACGGCTTTGAAATACGAGGGACTTGCTTAAGTTTGACTTTTGTTGAGTTAGAGAGTGTGCTGACGCAAATAATTTATTAACTGTAGTTTGATTTGATGATGAAATTGACTGTCATCTTTGATAAGCGCTCCAACCTTTGTCAGATAGATCTCAAATATTATTGGCTCAAATTTTAGAATTGGGACCTGAACAAATATACAGGCTTTCATTTTGAGAAGGATTAAAAGGTTAGAGAGTTGTGTTCTGAAATTTGTTAAAATCATCACTTACTGGTGTAGAGAAACAGATTGACTGTGAAGGGTTGTCCATTCCAGTTATTTTGGAACGTGGCACAATATCAACACACATTATGTATGCGATCTGACACAAAATCTTTATGTACATACATTTCTCGAGGTTAGCATTTTTGATCGCAGGCCACGTGTGATGGTTCATTGTTGAATTAGTTTATCATTCATTGAAAGTTCTGCATCAACAGCTGTCTATCTAAGAATTAGAATGAAAAGTCAGGGAATATAACACTTGACTATGTACTAAGAATACTTGACAAAACCGTGCTGAGATGACACTTTTCTTTCTTGTCCTTGAATCGAGGCAATTCAGCATACATGGCCTAAATGATCTAGCGTAATCAAAGAAAGAAAATAAACAGATGGATATTGATTAACAATGAAATCAATAAACCCATCACCGGTGAATCAATTTGGAAAGTTCAATAGATCGGCCACAAAGGCACCATAAATGGACCCGTTTGGGAATAGATAAATGTAATATGTGCTCTTGAATTGTCAACCATTGACCCAGAAACACATAATGAGATGTCAGAAAGTATCTCCTGAGGCAGAGTATGGATAAAATAAAATTGGACATACGAGGACAACAAGTTTAAATTTCAACATGGATTGGTCGTATGATCTCTATAGGTACTTCAAGAGTGAATGTTGGACTTGTAATTAACGGATTTAGAAAAGATCAATGTATGTACCTAACCTAATCAAGCTTAGTCTGATTGGAAATACTGAATCTTTCTTTCTTTTACAACTTCCTCTAATCTCAAAACATTAATATTAGGTGGTGGACGTCAAAAAAATGATTACAAAAGTTGGGGTGATTTGATCGAATCTAATTGGGATCAATTGAATCAACTTATAAAAATCCAAAGATTTGTGAAAGTAGAAGGATTAATGTTAAGTTTTCGAGGATTTCTGCTTCTTATGAATCTTATCATTGCTAGTTACGCCATCTCCTTTTTATTTCTTTGATTATGATTTCTAGTTTGATTTGATTTGATGAAAGACCCAGTGGAACTGATGCTTTTGGTATCGTTGCTTTTTTCATTTTATCCAATATATTCCACTTCTCAATACAGTTATATAATCGGTATAATCAGCATTGTAAACAAACAATTGAAGTGGTCTTTCTTCACACTTTCAGAAAATGAAACACATGTATGAACAAAACAGCAGTCATGAGGAAACAGTCCAACGGTGAACCAATCAAATGAGAGCCTTCTCAACTATTCTATGACACTATA
>KZ141888.1:12526-23616 GCA_002157035.1 Melampsora medusae f. sp. deltoidis
AGTTGAGCCTCTTTTTTTTGGCCGGCCAGAATCTGCTGCAGTGGGTAGTCCACGCGGCCTACCTTGCTTTCTGAGAAAAGTAATTTGCTCAGAAGATCTATCAAAGTGGAATGATAGATAGTGGTCACTCACTGTCTAACTATTTTCACACTTTCTTCTCCATTCCTAGACCCACCAGAAGGTACGGGTGACGGATTCTTGTCAGAGACGCAAGGAAGCAATGAGGCCGATGAAGTGAGAGGATTGTCAAATGAGTCTGAATGGACGCCGTCAGACAACTGGCTTTTAGGGAGGCTAGCTATAGACGATTCTGAGTGATTTGAAACAGAGGATGTATTTGATGTACGGGAAGCAGGATTTATACCCAATGTAGAGCTTCTTGTTGCATGATTATGTAAAGTTTTTGAGGCAGCAGATGTCTGTTGTGAATCCAAAGCCTCTGCAGCAGCGGCCAGCCCAAGACACTCGGTTGCATGGTCAGCAAGCAGACCCAAGATTATACAACGCATGACATCAACAGTCACAAAATTTATTGATTGCCAATAGGGCAGCTCGGAAAGAACAGTCCATCAAGTTCCAAAGGTTGTGAATATTGTGTTTTGAGTACCCAAGGTTTCAGCATTTTTCCACTCTTCAGCATGTTGTTTGTGATCATGTTGTGACGGCCATTTGCTTGGATCTGTTTCTGATATGTCATGCTTTGAAAGAGCGCAATGGACACAGAATAGTGTTCCCTTAGGAGATGGAAACCCTGCAACTTTTCTCATAGCTGGAAGATCGGCAATGATAGGCCATATAACAGCCCGGACACAGCGGCCGTCAGGGTACTTTGCCGTAGACGAGAAGAAAACACCATTCCACAATTCTTGAAACTCGGCTACTAGTGGACGCAGTAGGTGATTGAGTTCGTCGACTTTAGGTTCTCGAGGGCCTGGAATTGTTCCAAAGAGTATTAGATTTTCTTGCTTGTATCGAATTTCCGGTGGTAAATTGAAGCATATGAGTAAAATGTTTCCTAATGAGATGTTTCTCTGTGACCCTTTCCCGTGTGGCTGGAACCAATCGCAGTACAACCCAAAGACTAAGTTTCCAGTTGTTGAAGTATAACGTTTTCCTTCGTACTCAAAGGTGTTCCACATTTCACCATCCCAGATGTCAGACATAGAAGTATTGGGGAGCCGGGTGTTGAGTAGAGAGGTATCTAATTCATCCTCAAAACCGGGCAATAACATCATTTTTGCAAGCCGTACTTTTATGGACTGATAATAAAAGACTCGAGCTGCTGTTCGTTCTGACGGGGTAGTAATGTAAAGTTCCTCATTACACTTGCTACGCTTCAAGTCCTTTAGGCTATTCCTGAAAACGTTTGGGTCCTTTAAGAAGCGCAGGTAGTCACATCGTGCTTTGTACTCGGTCTCGTTCGCTAGGGATGGCACACCATGCAAAGCAAAACATCGAGGACAGCAAAGCTCGGCTTTCAGATCTACGTCAAGGTTAAGCATGCTGAATAGCCTCGGGACCGTACTTGGTAGGTCCTTCCAATATTGATGCCCGGTATATCCGGTCTCCAATGCGCTTTGTTTGGTCTGTAGCTGACTGATATGCAATGCATTTCGGCTTTGTTCTTCGTTGACACGGTTCATAATACTTCCATGAGCAATATTTAACATTGAAATCAGAGAAGATGGTCGAAGGAGATACACCTGTTGCATGCGGAAAGGCTCAGTGTCAAAATTGGATGATGGTGCGTTGAAGCTTTGAGCTCCTGGATGAGGCTGTGAGTCTTCGAGGTTCATTGAAATGTCATGAAGACTCTGGTCCGAATGATCATGAGGCATGATTGGCGGTGGGTTGGTAGCTCCTGAGCTCAATGGAGGATGAAAGGTTTGTGATGGCAGGTCACCAGCATTCAAAGATGCTTGACGGGGCTAAAGACATCAAAAGATGTGATTTGTATTCTTTAGCTACAAAATCACATTCATTGACTTCCTCAACGGAGCAAGGCTCACCAATTCAGCTTGTAGATGTAAGCCAGAGCCACTGGGACCATTTGCACGATTGTAATTCCTTTGCACTTTCTTCTTGTGATCCCTTCCACTAGTTTTAGATCTTGCTGTACCTTGATGTGTTGACCCTTCATATTCAAACTCGGCTTTAGAGCAATCCACGCAGAGGCAAACATGAAGCGGCCCTAAAAAATAGGATGATGACATTGGTAGAGACTACTGGATGAAGGCACTGGGCAGCAGAAAGAGAAGAAATGATAATAAGGATATAAATCATGCATAGGATACATGATGCCCCTTCACAGTCTTCTTCAATGTTCTGCATGATGATCGGACACATGTCACAGTCTGTCACAGTCCTTATTTTACAGAATAAATTTCTAGGATCCAAGTATATTCTACCAACAGTACCTCTTGAGTCATGGCTCAACAAAAGCAGCTTCCCATAGTCCCGTTTTTGGTATGAAGTGCTTGTGATGACAGATAAACGTTTTTAAGAATTTGCTGATACCCATGTTTAGATCATAAACGTCATAAAATCGGAGATATGTAACATCTGTTATTACTAGCCAGGGTGTGGACGCGGCCGCGAAGAGAGGGCTTTGTTAAGCTAATTGCTAGCCGCATAAATCAGATTACATGTAAGTACCTCTTCAAGTGTTCATGGGACGTCATGGTCCACTTTCAAGCAATAAGGATACGTCTATGTACATATAGTTTTGCACCTGAAGGCCTTCCACCGACAACGGTGTCCCATGATCCTAGAGATTTGGGTGAGTCTTTTTTTAATCTCATTTCTTGATACATATTCTCTTGACTTTGACATCAAGTCATGTCACTTACTAGGCGAAAACATAGAAAATTTAGATCCAAAGTGTAAAGGAAGCCTAGTAAACAACCAATCAAGCCTGGAGTTTCCTCCACAATATACTGTAACTGAGAAATATCAAAATATCAAGTGACTTCATTGTTTATCAAGGGACTTTGTTCTTAGAAAATACCCAGTTTGGCTACCAGTCCATTTATCTCAGGTCTCAGGTGTGTGTTATGCTCCACCTGCGGAGAGGTCTGATCTTATGATCCTAAGAAGTCTCCCAGGGAGCTCTGATGTTTGGAAGCATGGAGGTGAAAGTCCTCACTTCCCTTCCACACTTGTACGTTTACTCGGCGGAAGACTCATGCAAGCCAGCCTTGTGTGCGTGCTACCCTGCACTGCAGCTCACCCATGCCCTCCTGAATGAACTCCAGTGTACCGTCTCGGGCTTTGGGAACACTGGTAATACAATCCAATCCGTACTACAGACAACAATGGCTTCGTTGACTACAATGGGCCACCGTTCTTAGATCAACAAATCTATGATTTTCTGCTTTTGGCAAAGTCACATCCTGTTTGACCGCATCTTTTTGACTGCCCTTTTTGATTCACTGATCACTCATTGCACAGGTACATCAGGACACCTCGGACATCATATTGTTTACTATCTCCCTCCAAAAGGATGAAATTGCAAGGTTCACCGCCTACTCAGCAAGATATGCTCATCAAATCATCCGCTCTACCAGAGGAACAATTGGTCAACATTTCAAAGCCTCTTGTAGACTCAAAAATTCGTACTAGGGACAAGGATACACAGGATTTGTCAGCAACAGCTTCCACCAAACTGGGTATGTTTCTTCAGAATGGATTACGAGAGGAGGACATTGAAAGCTCATACAAAGCTGCCTCCATATCAGTGACTAAATTTGTGTGCAAATCTTACCCGGAAGGTCTGAAACACTTGAAGCAGAGCCTCTGCGAGCTATCGGAATCGATGCCCATGACCACGGCTCTGGAATCCGCTTTCCGTACGTTGTCCATCCAAATTTCCAAAGAGTTATCTGGTAAGACATTTGCTTCCAAGAATCACAAACCATCCATTGACATCTTGCCTGGTAGAAATTGAAGCCGGAACATTCAAGGACACTTTTGGTTGTGACGTATACGGTGAATTACATATCCGGATTCCTCGGTTTCAGCCAGAAAACAGTGCAAAGTCAACCGCTCCCATGATTTCTGCAAATTCTTCCTCACACAAACGCACACTTGACTACTCCGGGCAGATCAACGGATGCACTGCCAGCAGTCTCAAAAAGCGGATGAAGAAAGATAGCGGGGAGTTGCCAAGCTGTAAACATCACAATTACCGGACGTCTTTCCTCCAAGAATCCAGAAAAATAAATCAGGCCTCAATACGTACTGCCAGTTCTGGTCTCTCAATTTTTGGTATCCCAAACACGTCTCCAACAACTTTCATTCTTCCATACACATCGTTTCCTACCTCTACCTTTCCGGATCCGCTGGCAACCACGAATTTCCTATCAAGTGCTGACATTGGTCCTGGCATTGAAGACCGTGAGGTTTCTTCACCTTCAGCTGAGGTCAAGACCGACAATCACACAGCTCAAGTGGCCACCTCAAAGTTCTTTGACAAGTAAGGTGCCGAGGTGCTTGGTCAGCAAAATATTCTGGTAAGGCTTAATGAAATGTGGAAAGTTTACTTTGAAACTTTCAAGTGAGCACTTTGATACCGAGGAGTTGGTTGAAAAGGTCCAAGATCTTTGGTCTTGAAGAGTATGATACCTTGTCACTTTTTCTTTGTCCTGCTTCCCTTCATGACATCTCACGGCTACACTTCTTGTGTATATTGGGTCTCCATTTTATATGTATATAATTCCTCTTCTGGTCTATCACACATAATCTCTTATCACTTGAATCATAAATTTGGACAAAGAAATGAGGATAGGTTTTTTATTTCTGTCATTCTTTCAACTGCACCTGCTGGAGCTTCTCTATATACTTTGTGGCTTATCAATCGCACTGCTTTAGCTTTTGGATTATCGTGCATGTAAAATCATCAACTCATTGTTTGAGACGCCATCAATCATTTGCATTTCAAGTCACCTTGGGAAACACCACAAAACACCAGTTTGATATTTTTCATCCACAGACACACTTGCTGAAAGGTTTCTGTTTGAATCTAGTAAATCTTTTCCACAAATTGGATCAATTTGAAGGACCACTTTGTAAGTAATCCACACAAATGATTGATCATACAAAATCAGATCCTATCTGCTAGCCTACAAGCCACCATATGATTGGAATAACTTAGATTGTTCGGTTCAATTGCTAACAAAAGTGGTGCCTGAACTTTATCATCCACTTCTTCAATCCGAAATATAAATCCTTTCCTTGAATTGTATGTTGACGATTCGAATGTAAATATCTTCTTATTTTAAATATCTCCAAATCTTATTTGTTACTACTTCATCTTTCTTTTCTAGTGGTTTATGATTTGTTTGTGACGTGGATCTTGGTGTACAAGCTCTTCCAGCCAAATCTTCCAGCCAAAGTTGATTGTGAAGTGGCTCCTAAACAAAGTGAGACATTAATTGTAGATGACTAAATCACAAATTCCTCAAAATGGTCAGTGATAACTTTAAGATGCCAGATCAGGAGATGAGAAAGCTCACATGTTGTCACTTTAATTCTTCTTTTAATACATCAGCAGGTACATTCCGGTATGAGATTTTCTCAATCATTCATAGTAGTTTGAGAAGCATGAGGAATGTTATAATCATTATGTGAATAAAAATAATAAATTGCAATATGTGAAATAAACAAGAGGAATATACTCAGTAAGAAACGCTTGAAAATTGAAGAAAATGATGATCAGATTGAAACTTACAATTGGTTCCTTTACCAAACTTGGTGTAAAAGTGAAATGAAAAAAGATAACGCAACACATCGAGGACCAGCAGGATTTTTGGTTGAATGTTCTAATTGGTATCAAGAAATATAGGGCGCTATTAATTATTCAACTTAACATGCTCTAAATGATCTATGAATTTGATTAAGTCTATGGACTCTACACTTGAAGATTGGTCGAATAAGTAATTGGCACCTTCTAAATCACCTGAAACATTTGTTTCCGAAGCTTTATCTCCTGTTCCAAGTTTTAAATTTGGATTCTTGGATTCTCAAGATAAGTTGAATTTGGAAATAAGAAGAATGGTCGATCTCTTCTAGCTAGAGGTAAACCTTGAAAACAGAAACGGGGTTGATTCAATGTTGTTCTGACAAACGTAATTCTCTTGCCATATTTTGAAATAGATTGAGAGGTGCACTACATGTGACGGCAACAAATGGCTCTTTATAATTGAGAAGGTGAATTGGGATGAGATAATCGTGTTTTGAACTATCGTTGAGCATATTTAAAAAGAAATCAACACGTGGCTATTCAACTATATTACTGAATTCTATTTGTTTTAATTTCATTTTCTTTTTGGTTACTTGATCAAAATCGTGTTGTTGTCTCTCCAAAAGAACGTGATAATCATTCCTACTGACTTAAAAAAGCCATTTTGTAAGATGATCATCACTTGAAGCTTACTAGGTTCAGGAATGGTGCCTTTCACATTCATGATACTCTGCCTATCAAGAAACTCCGCAATGAGTTTCAAAAACTTTCAATAGTCGAGACCGTTATACTTCGCTCTCAAAGCAAAGGACCCCGATTTGAATTCAACACGGATTCTAAGGATCCATGAAGTCATTATCAAAAACCAAACAGAAGTATATAAAAAAGATGACTCAGCTTTGAGAGATTGAATATATTGAATATGAAAATTGGGTGAATCAGGAGGAATCAATGTCTGGTCTGAAAAATATTTAAAAAGTTAGAAATGGAGGTATGACAGCAATCATTGTACAATTTATCATCTGATTCAGGTCTAACATAAAGCAAGCTTCTTCTTTTCTTGCACAGACTGTTTTATGTGGTAAACAGATCAAAGCGGCCAACTAATGAAACATCCGAGACACGGACAACTCCTGAAAGCGGAAATAAAAAACCTCAACTTTGTTACTCTGATAAAAAGACTAATGTGGCACATATACCTAGCCAATATATTTTGAAACCCAGAAAGAATGATGTAGTGAATGGCAAAAGCGCAATAAAAATGTTGAAGCCATTGAGGCAGTCATAGAAGACAGACACCAACTTCGAATTTGATTTGTAAGAAAAAATCCATTGGATCAATCTGATCTTTTCTTTTCATCTACCTCGTCCTTACCCAAACCACTCTCGTGCACAAGTCCCCAACCACGTCCTTTTTGAGAACTTTCATGCCCTGGACCACTGTAAGCTATAGTTTCCTTTTGTGGAATCAACTTAGGCCCATTGACATATGCAACTCCATCAGCTAAAATAAAAGCAAAAATACCTCCTCCAACAATCATTGACATCAGCGACATTTTCAATGATCGATCTGGGCAATATGAACATTTCATCAGTCAAGATGGATAAGCCATAACATTGCAGAATCTTAAGGACACGTACTCTCAGTGAAGGTTGCAGACAAGAAGACTAGAAGTGATAATTAGATGAATGACAAGAAGACCTGGATGAAATATATAATGGAGGAGTCAGCTGGATAGAAAATGCCTAGGAGAAAGGTAGACATACTGTTTGCTGAAATATGCCGTAACCTTCTCCTGATACTTTTTTGGTACCACCTGAATTTCTTTCCCAAATACTTTCACTCGTGTCGGTCAAAGGAGACCAGGCTCCAGTAAACACGTCATATGAGTCTTGCCTTGGACCGTCTAGAAAATTGTTCTTGATGTATCGCATGACACTGTTGATTCCATCATTGAGCGCGCCTTGTTTTGACCTGACTCCGTAACGAGTATAGTCTGTTTTCAACGCCCCTGTACCAGAATAGGCGTTTGAGATAGCATCCGAGTTGTCCACCCACACTAACAATCGAGAAAAAAGTTATCAGATCTGAGGGTGAAAGAGAGAGGGGCAGTTTGCAGCTCACAGTGACGGAACAAAGACATGAACTCAGGATGAGAGTCCAAAACCTCACGTTGATTGAGTACACCAGCTTGTTTTGACTGTGCAGTCAGTACCCATTTAGCCAGCGCAGATTGAACAACCCCTGTTCGATCAAGACTGTTGGGCGCAAGATGAGCTAGGTCAAGAGACCGCAGCTAAGTTCGAGAATCGGAGGGGGAAATGTGTGCTCACCAATCCATACAGTTGGAGCGTACGACCAAGGTTTGCTCTTTGAGAGGTGAAGGAGAGGAAGATTCATCCAAATAATGATAACCTTGCTCAACCAATTCACCTTGTAGCCGATCAATCAAGAGCTGCACTCTTTCAAACCTGAAACCTTTATACACTCGTGATGAAAGTCAAAGTAGGTATAGTGAACGCTTTCAATTCATGAATCAGATGTGCTTTAGTAAGACTGCCAGATATATCATCATGGTCATATGACTATATGCTTGAAATGATTGCTCACCTTGGGTTTCCAAGAGCATGTATACCTTTTTCATAAGCTTCTTTTACCGCTTTCTCGTATCCAGAGGAGTTGACCAAATTGACAATGTACTGGTCTCCATATATTTCCACCTGTCTTTCAAAGTGTCTGCGCAAAGACTCTTGCTAATGAATTGATGCGACGAATGTTAGTGACAAAATTGGAAATTGGAAAAGTGGTCACTCTGGAGCAAGATCAAATAAAAATAAGAACTGTTTGAGGAATTTCCATGACTTTCAGATCCGGGCTGTATCGTAGATTGTTAATCTCGGTCCAAAAGACCGGAATACTGCCTCTGGTCTGCACATAGCTGGCTTTGACCATAGCTTTGTCTGGCTTAACGGACAACGGGGTGGTAGCAAAGATTGTTTCCGACTCGTTGAAATTAGAAACCTCTCCGTCAAGGTCAATCCCTCGACTGAAATGACGAGTGCCCTCCCGGTGTCTGGATCTTCGAGAGACAATTCTGAATGTAAACTTTTGCCCATTGATGGTGGCTAGCTTGAATCCAAAGACTAGTCATGATTGTTAGAAAATACACATAAAGCACAGTCAGTTGTACAATCCTATGGTGCCTATGGAGCTACAAGTTGGACACGTCCCTACTTACATCCAAAAATTACTGGAAGGATGTATCAATGATACTAAAATATAAATGTGTGGTGAATAGTGAGTACAAGAATCAGATTTTTGTTACCAGAACTACTGACAATTTTCTAACCGGTTCTCCTTCTGCCTTGCTGGCCAGATTGATAAGTCGGGTCTGAAGACGTCGATTCTAAAAGAATTGATCATCAGCCTTCTTCCAAAGTGGCAGTCCAGATGTCTCAGATGACTTCGTTGGTGTTTGTTGTTGTAATGAGTTGGTGATATCCCAGGGGGGTAGGTCCTGTGGATTGAGTTTGTTGTTGTAGGTAAAAAACATCTTGCCAACAGCACTATCAAGATGAGCCTTGAGAACTGATAGATGGTATCTCTCGTTCGAATTTTCTAGTAAATTGGCATTGGTTTCAACAGAGATCGTGTAGACGGCGAAGGCCGTAGGAGTGAAAACAGCTGTTTTGAAAAGATTAGTCACCTGAAAGAAAGATCATGGGAAACCCAGATGAGCTCAATTCAATGGTGCAATAGTACTGAGGAGCAAAAAGATGCAATCGATAAGTCTGACAAACTTCACGAGCAGATTTGACAAGAGCAAGGTAATCCGACTTGATAAGAGATATTATGCCTAGGACACCAGCAATAGAATTGATGCTTCGATCGGTTCCTGCAGGAGGACCAACAGGGCCAAGACTGACTTCACTTTTACAAGTTTTAGGAACAAAGGCGTGATTAGCACAGGAAAAGATGGGTAGATTGACACAATTTGTTGTTTTACTTTGTTGGACGTGAGATCACCAAAGACGATTTGTTAGAGTTTGATACAGGAACCAAGGTGTAAGCTTGGTCAGAAATGTACCTGTGGTGGATAAATGGCATAAGTGAGTCGGATGTGCTGAGGATGAAGGATTGAGACAGGTAAAGGTGAATGAAATGGGACAAATAACTCACATTGACAAGTTTGAATGAATCTCGAAACGTTGTTCATTCAAGTCACACATGTTGAACTAGGATGATAATGTTTTTGTTTGAATTGATGATGATAATAATCAAAGCTGATTGATTGAATCTGTTGTTGAGCATCCCTTTCACTGTGCCCGTGGAGAGCACCCTAGATGTCGGGGGCCTCTTGCTTGCCTTTGTACTTCTTGGAGCCCCTGACGTCTGGGGTGCTCTCCACGGGCTGACTTTACACAACTTCTTGGGCAATCTTTCTTGACGGTCACCTGATGACTCATGAGGGAGTATATTCCACTTCTTGAAAAGTCATCATTTCATCAATTTTGGCATAACTTTACCCCATATACTCCGAAGTTCTGCCCCAAAATCAATGGTAATTGAGCAACTAAAACAACAAATCAATCACGCAAAATCCTGCGAATAATGTCATATCCTGGCAAATGCTAAGAACACAGTCATATCCTGTGTGTAAAAAGACGATTGCGTTGGACAATGATCAAAGGTATCTTCTCGCATGAAGACGTGGAACCATGAAGGAGAAATTACTTTCAAATTACGTATCATAGGGTTTCCATGGGAATGGGATGAATACGTGGGCTATTTGTGGCAAAGGTATGAACATCAGCACATAATCAAGTTTGCTCTGGGGAACCATTGTAGCAACAAAGTTTTCGCACATTCAGTAGGTAATCATCATCTGGTACAAATACACTGAAAAAATAACCAGAAAAGTAAAGCCAAAGCATAAGTCATAGAAGAATTGAGGGAATGTACATAATTTGATTTTGACTTACCCTGGTTCTCCTTGGATCGGTTCAAGTAAGATAGCCGCTGTATGAGGACCATGTACCTTTAATGCTGCTTCAATATCACTTAAAACACTGCATTTTGACAACTCATAGAAATTAGACTCTCCATTCAAGGATCATGAGCGCTGGAAAAAAAGCCAAAGTGATGAAGTTTTATCAAACTAAACGATTTCCATCCCCATTCAAGTGTGGACAACGAGATCCAATCGATTCAAGAAAAGGTCCAAAACCATCTTGAGCTACTGGATCCGTACTGAAGAAAAAGATAAAGATGAGATTAATCACAAGTAAAGTATTGATTTCAAGTTAGAATTGAATGATTTCGAAAATTACCATCAGCATAATAATGATT
>MWRK01029318.1:0-11001 GCA_002157035.1 Melampsora medusae f. sp. deltoidis
ATTATATGTACATGTTAGTCTTTGGGTACATATGTATGTACTCAGGGCTGACACAAAGTGATGTGTTGTGGTACTTCAAGTTTGAGTGGAGGGGTGATATCAAAATCCAAAATGAAAATTCCAAAACTTGAAAAACAGTGTAGCAGGCACTTCAGGTCTTAGCTTTCATACAACTTTCCTTGTTGCCCACATCAAAAAGAAAAAAAAAACCATTAATCCAATCTTCAAAACCTAATCATAACCCTAACAAAAACCTTGAATTTTTTGAAGTTTGATCCTTAATGTATCAGTACATATAAGTGCATACAATCAATTCTCAAGGTTTTTCATGATCTTAACATTCAATCACCCAGTAATTTAGTATTTAATCAAAACAAACACTTCAACTTCAACTTTTTTCCAAAAAAACCCTGAACTTCTCAATCAAAAGATCTTACCTGCAGTCCTGGAGTTTTTTCCCAACCTTCCTCATTCCCAAAAATCAAGTAGAAATTTAGGAAAAAAGAGGTTTGGTGGATTTGGAGGAACCAAGGATTCAAACTGTGTGAAAAAAATCCCAGGTTTTTTCCCCAAGATTCCAAACCACCACTATGTAATTATGTAAATGGGATTTAGAAATTCGGGGGAAAATACACTGGGACCCTTCCTGTAGATTCAACGTTGAAGTTTGTATATCCCATAAATAATATATATGTACTTTGTTCAATTCTTTTTGAATTTAGATATATAACACAAGATCAAACCCAACCACACACACACACACGAGATTTAATTTTAGTTTAAGTTTTTCTTTCTTCTCAAACAAAATAAAGACAAAAGAAAAAAAAGCGCGCGAGAGAGAGAGAGAGAGGGAGAGGGAGAGAGATTTATAGATACACAGGAGAATTAGAGAGATACAAATATTATATAAGTCATATATAAAATATATTAAATATATATATATATAGACTTATTCATACTTTGGAAGGGAAGAGAAGAGGAAAACCACATTCATTGATTTATTCATCGATTTAAATCTTCAAAGATTGACCATTGATTATATAATATAGATAGAAAAAAAAGATAGAAATAAAGATAACATAACAAAAAGAAAAGAAAAGAAAAAAAGACCCATATGAAGTGCCTGACTACCCTCAGCCCCCTCCCCCAAAAAAGAAGATCCCAAAAAGTCAAAGAATAAAGTATGATATTTTTTTCCGATTCCCATTAATCTTCCCAAAAACCGACCGACCGACCGACCGACCGATCAGATTCATACTAACCATCAACCACTTTGGCCGAATTCTTAACTTTAACTTCTTCCAAAGCTTTTTCAACCCATAAAACCATATCAACTTGATTAGATGAATTCTGTTTTAAAAACGAATGATCCAACAATTCTTTATAAGTTGGACGATCATCCGGATTTTTCTTCAAACAATCATTCACAAATTCTTTAGCTTTGATGGAATATCGATCAGGTAAAGTAGGTGGAGATCCATGAACGATCGCATTTAATTGAGCAAAGATATTCGAATAGGTTTCAGGTGGATATGGATAATGTCCAATGGCGAATTCAATGATCGATAAGCCTAAGGACCATACATCTGAGGCTACTGTGTAGGCTGATACTGATCCGGCTTGTTCTCCTTGGATCCTTTCTGGTGCCATGTAGGATTGACATCCGATGTTTGTTTTGGCTAGGGATCTTTCGAGTTGTCCAGATACACCGAAATCACATAGTTTCGTTTGTCCTCTTCTATTTATTAATACATTCGTAGGTTTCACATCTAATCAAAAAGAAAACTTGAATCAACTTTTTGTTTCAACTTTGGTTATGTTGAAAAAAAAACCCTTACCTCGATGCATAGTTTGTAATTCATCCTTTAAAAACCTAAGTCCTTCAACCACTTGACCAGTAACGACTGCCAAAACTTCTTCAGGTACATTAGCCCCTGCGAGTTTATCTAAACTACCACCATCCATATATTCCATACAATAATAAACACATGATTCGATAAAGAATGCACCATAGAATTCGACAATCGTATCTGATGTGGCTCGATGTAAGATATCTAATTCAGTCAAGATCGCTTTTAATTTCGAATGATCTAATTCTAATCTAATCTCCTACAAATCAATCACAATCAAAGACCAAGACCTTCAATGTTGGAATCTCATTGATGATTTGATCAAGGGTTAACTTACTTTCATCGCCATCACCACTTTAGTAGGTTTATGAAACACCTTTTGAACGGTCCCATAGTTTCCTTTACCCAACTCTTCCAACAAATCAATTTCTTCCATATTGATCTTGAAAGAAGATCCATTAGTGAAATCCACTCCTTTAGCATGTAAGACCGCCTTTCCTCCGAAATTCAAACTCCCATTCGGGTCCACGATCTTTGAGAAATTCGAAAATGGCGTAGGACCTCCGACGCCCAAGAATTTAGGTCGTTCAGCGAAGTTGACAGATGGCGAGCTTGATTGGGTCATGTCTCCTAATCTCATCATCGGTTTTTGTCGTCTTTGTGACATGCTGGGTTGTAAGACAGGTGGTTTCGATTTCGGGATAGCGTTTGTGGATGATGAAGTAGATGATGATGGAAGTAAACTAGGCGTCGAAGGACCGGTTGAGGAAGGTGAGGAAAGGTTAGGGAGTTGTGCTTTGGGACCCATGAAAGCCGTGGGGTCGAGTCGTTGATCAGGTCTCATTGATGGAGATTGGTCATGACGTTTAGCCATCTGAATCGATCAAAGAAGAGATCATATCGAATGGAAGATTCAATCGGATGACTTGAATCAAGAGAGATAGACAAAAAGAGTGACTTACAGCTGCCATCTTAGCAGCTAGTCCAGGTGGGACTTTGACTCCAGTGAGATTACCATTGATAGAACGAGAGATGGAAGATGATCGAGTGGGGACTGAAGTACTAGAACTGAGTAATCCTGGTGTGGTTGTTGTGGATGAAGATGATGAGGATGAAGATGAAGATGTTGTGATTGAGTTGGGTGATGATGAGTTGATAGGTAATTTTGAAAAGTCAGGAATCAATTGATCCATTAGATCTGTGGTAGTAGTAGTAGTAGTAGTTGAACTAGGAGTTGGAGTTAAAGGTGAAGTGATTTCCAATGAAGGTAAATCTAAAGTGGAGATTGAAGGTAATGAAGAGGGTGATTTGCATGATGGTGATGGTGATGTTGCTGTGGTAGTAGTAGTATTGGTATGGTTTATCATTTGATTTGAGTTTGTAGTTGGATTTGAATTCATTTGATTTCAACTTCCTCTTGACTGCTGTTTGATGGCTTATCTAGTAAATAGTTGATCGTAGTACTGGGATGATGGCTTATTTGATTGAAGAATGATGATTCTTGATTCTTGATTCTTGATTGTAATCGATCGAATCCAATCTCACTAATCAACTCTCTGGTTAAAGTTTGATAAAGTATACATAGTAAGCAATCGATTACTAACTTTCATCTTCATCTTATCAATCAATCAATCAATCAACAGAAATGGCTTACTATCTTTAAACTCGATGATCTTGACTTTTAACAATCCAATTCGATGATATGGTGTATATAGTTGTATATTGTAGTGAGTGTGAACTTGAAAGTTGACTCTTGAGTCTCTGTTCAAATCATCGGATACATAATCAGATTAAACTGGTTATTCTTTTCGTACAAAACACTTTTAATCTTCAATTTCAATTTCACATCAGATAAGATTTACATAAGTAATTTAAGTATGTATGTATGTAACTTCCTAGTGTACGCCGCATCATTCTTCAAATCTGTCAAGTGCTGTCAACTTTCAAGTGTCTTGCGGACCCGGTGTGTCTTTCGAGTTGGATTAGTCATCGATGAACTATACTCTTTATAGTAGAGCTTAAGATGATTTGACTCTTAAGACTAAATTCACTGCTCACCAATTACAGAAGAGTGTTCTACATATGTAACAGTACATATGAGCTTTCATAACCAACACTTTTCTTCATCCTTAGGAATTGATCAAGTGTTGATGAGCTTAGAATCAAGCTGATCATCAAGTGTTCATATAACCTTTGGGCTCTAAAACTAAACTCACTCTCTGTTTTTGACTGTTGATTTGAGCCTGTCCTATTGAATTCTACAACTCAATCAACTTGACCTTCTTTTAATATGCATGTTGAAAAAGCATTGGCTCACCTTAGCCTCCATGGGCTCAAACAGCCTATCTACAAGACTTTTCCCTTTCACATCTTCCATCTAACTTCATTTACTCTATGGTGTTGAGATGGGATCACTCTGTTTCTGTATCTTCAAGTTCTACATCTGACAGTGATAGTCTGTTCTGCTACAAATCAAGATTAAGTAAATAGAGAAATTGAAGTGGTTGGAGAATATAACAAATTCTTTGAGATATACACCATCAAGAAGCAATCTCATGGAGAAAATAAACCTATCAAAATGGGCAATGTATTTTTATGGAAAAAGATTCCTGGATGATTTTTTTGTGATGTCAGGATTTTCTTCTCAGAACATTTCTTAGGTAGAGGGTTGTATGTAGAGACCAAGAAAGCATACATTGTGGCCCACAAACTTCAAATGTACAAGGAACAAGTGGACTTGGTTAAGTTAGATACATGGCCATGTTACAACATGCTCAGATCTCCCTTGAACAAGTCAGGTAAGGGAAGATATTTAGATCATGTCTAGAAGATCTGGGTGTTGGCATTGCTAGTTGAGATCATTCAACAATGGCGATGATCCCTGATAAAGAGATATAGCCATTCTTAAGAATCTTTTGGCCCCAACAAAATGTTAAGTGATCTTGTAGAGGATGATACTGTCTCTAAAATCACAGGTTCAATGTCAAGATTCCCTGGTTATTTCAAGAGTCATATTGTGGAAGACACCAGATATAAGGAAAAACCCAAAGAATCTTGAAATTTTATGTGAGCCCACAGTTCTCAACTTGGTGAGAAGCCAAGGGCGCTTTGGAGATGTTCTCATCCAGAGCCTCTCCAAAGCAACTTTCTAGAGCGATTGTACAACTTGTGTGACCTCTTCATTTGAAGCATTCATTTAATTCAGAGAGATGAGCTTGACATCTAAGAAACCCCAGCTTACATAGCCCTTGTAATGTTCAATGGAACATTCTAAAAAGCTACTTTTGAGAAGCTCTGCATAAGATGATCTTGCAATCACCCTGGGCTTCTCACCAAATTGAGACTTGCCAGCTCACATAGAATTTCAAGATTCTTTGGCCTTTTTTTATCTTTGGTGTCTCCCACCATATGTCATTTGAACTTGGTTGGGGGTGTTGAGTGTTGATTTTGTTTAATTTGAAATTGTTGGGAAAGGAAGCAAAGCTGCTCTTTTTCAATTAGTAACACCTTTCATACAATCCCAATTGAAAAAAACCCTGCTTGAAGTTAAGACTCATGTGTGATGATTTCCTCCTGAAAGATATAAGACAAGGATAAGATGGTCTAAAATTTGCACACAATGGTTTAAAAGCAAAGTAGAGTTTGTACAATTACAATCTTGAGGTGTTGTCTTTTTCAAGGATTTCAAGATCATTGCGCCAGAGTAATGAGAAGTGAAGTGATGAGAAGAGAAGAGAAGAAGTAGAAAGAGACGAAGATCATTTTTGACTTTGATTGGCTTTGGCTTGATCCAGTCGATCTATCCAAAAGAAAGTTGGATGAGATTTGAAACGTCAATCACAAGATCTGTGGAAAAAAGGAGATGTTTGTGAAATTACCTAGGAGAGATTGAACGAGTCTAACGCTATCTTTACGAGCAGCTCTTGCTTCATTCCATTCGACATCAATTTCGAATCCATCCAATTTCAATAAACTTTGTAACAAGATTTCAGAAAGAGCCACGAATTGATTCGAAAGATTAGAATCCAAAGCTTTCGTTTCTTCATCAGTTTTCATCAATCCTTCAAGTTCTTCAACTTTAGGTTGTAAATCTGATGTGGTTTGCTGAGTTAATGATCGGATTTCGGTGATCAAATTCGTTTCATTCATGATCACTTGATTAGAATTCGATTGAGATCTTGAAAAGCTTTCGAGGTTTGAGGTTTCTTGATTCGATCGATGAGAGTCTAGATCCGGTCGATCAGTTACATGTCCTCTAGTCTCAGCCGATCCAATCATCCTAATCTTCATCAAAGGTTTTTTACTTTTCCTAATCCCTCCTAAGATTCCACTCCAGAAACTTGATCTACTTTGTGGTGAATCATTATCGCTTTCATCTTCATTTGATATTTCATTTTGGTAGGCACTGAGAGGTGCGAAATCGTCTTTCATCAATCCTCCATTGGCGTATAGCTTCATGTATTCAGGTAAGACTCCAGTTTTGGATGATAAATAACTTTTGAGACTTCCAAGTGTCATACTGGCCAACGGAAGATCAACGTAAATCCTATAATTCAAAACCAAACAGAAAAAACAATAAGCTTTTGTTTACTTTGGAATTGATTGGATGAAGTTTTTCTGTAAATTGGTCATGAAATTCTCAACGTCTTTCGAGATTTTTTTACTGTACTTTGGAAAATGTGTATATTGAATGGAAAAGTGAAATTGGTTTGTAAAAAAAAGAGGTTTAGAAATATATGAACTTTTTCCTGACTTTTCAGTATCCCAAATCACTTCCATCTTGTTGAGTTTTGGCCTGTTGGATCAGATTTGGTTAAGCGGGAGTATGATTGGATCAGATTCGAAAAGGAATTTAGCAAGAAACTGTGGTGAATTGAATCGTAATTGTCAAAGGAGTTCTAGATCTACTGGATCCGAATTCCCCACGACACCCAGTCGGAACCAAACTTCAACGGACCCGAGCCGGACTTTGACTGTCAAGCCCCCACACGTGGTTGAGGACCGATCTGATTTCAATCCACAAAAATAAAAGAATCTGAAAAAGACAATAGTCTTCACCCAAAGGAGCAACTGAACATCTAAAGACAACAAACTCCCAGCCTCAATTACTGGCCGTCATATCCTAAGGCTAATAATGCTATAAAATGTAACTTGTTTAGATAGTGTTTCATGCAATATAGCGCTTATGCACTTTAAAAAAAAAGCTTTGAGTGGAGATATATCCCGTTCATGGCCTTGGGTGGCCCGGCATGCTCGAGGAGTTCCCACAGTCACTGGCCCTGCTGAGCTCAAGACATGAGCTGGGAGCTGAAGATGGATTACTGGGCTTCTTTTGTTGGACCAACCCTAAATTTTGTCAGTGTTACCCTATTTAATATCTTATCATCCATATGTGAAAAGAACCTTGTCTCAGATATGGCCTACAAATTCAACTCATGGCCATATCCAACTTTGCTTCTGAAACTCTTCTAGTGTGATTCGATCAGAGTTGAGAGCTCTTATATCATAACTGCTCTTCTTGTATCAAGAGGTAATTTTTTGGGGAGTTCTACTATATTTAAGTTTTAACATCTGTTTGATATTCTCCTGATAGTGCTCCTTTTACTAAGGTGGAGATTGTCATCTTCCATATTGGATAGTCAGGATTCATGACATCATGGCTTCTTATACATCACGTTGATGACTGGAAACCGAGAGCTAAAGGGTGACGCGCTATTCAATGGCAGTTCCGATATTCCCATAAATTATTAGTTTGAATAAGGAGATATTAGATTGCCATTATAACAACAGAGTATACAATTCATTAAGGCTTTGATATATAGACAGACCAACAAATTATATATGGACAAGAGGGAATACATACATCTTGAGGATGATTAATTACACATTGTTCACAGAAAAGGGATACATAAAGGCATTGGGTGGATGTCTGGGTTGCAGGTACTATTTGTCTATCAAATTTGCCAACTATTGATATCTAAATTTCTTTGCGTTTTTCATGTGAACTTCAAAATGAAAAGATTCACAATGTTTTCCTATGGACATGAAGAAGGGACCTAAACTTACAAGCGAGACTTGATGTCACTATCAGAAGTAGTGTCAAACTTATAGAAGCGAGAAGGAAAGCAAGTACGTCAAGTCTGGCAAAACTTCATCAAAGGGACATCAAGGAGTCAGACGTACTACGGCATAATTCAGGTCACCGACTATTATTTGATTATTATCAATTGGTGTAGATAATGGTTCTTTTAATTCATTGACCATATGGAACTGGATGAGAAAAAGAGGGTCCGAAATTAGTTGAAACAACATTAATATCTTTCTGTGGACAGGCAAAGAAACTATTGGAAGAACACATAGCGCACCAGTAAGATGAGCATGGCGACCAACATGGGTACTGATCCTGCTAGACTGCCGAGGACTGAGATACTACGCGTTGAAGCTCTTCAAACGCGATGAAGAGGTAGAAAGAACGTCATGTCAGTCGTAAGGAATCCATATCTCAAATCAAACTTGACAAAGTTTGGACAAGAATTTGACGATTCAAGCTTACTTTCTCACTTGCACGTTGTCCTGTGCTATGAAAAAAGCCCCAACTCCCGTATCAAACAAAAGAGTTATTGCCAATACACTGTAATGCCAAGCTAAGAAGGCTGTTGAAAGAGGTATATCATGTTAGTGTTGTCTTGATAGATCTATTGAGTATTGTTGAATGATTCACTCACTATGATTACGTCTCATGGTACTGGTAGCTCCGGATTGTACTGAAATACTAGACGACTTCTGATCAGGTGTAAAATTATGGACACCACTTTCGTCACTTAACACCACAGAATCTGTTGACTGATGGACTTCCTTTAGAATTCCTTTGATTACGTTTAATAAGCCCCAAACACTGATGACATAAAACTGGGCAAGGAGATTATTCCACGAATGAGTCAGTGATGTCTACTGATTGAGGGGGTGAATAATCAAGTTTTAACTTGAAGAGGTGATGCTTACTACTAAAGTCGGAAGCCCAGATACGTTCCAAAAAATTACAGTCTCTCGGATGCGTCGAAGGGCTCTACCCCCATCGACTTGATAATTTAAAAATTCCCTTTCTAATATATTTTCTTCTATCAAAGTGAGATTTTGATAACCATTGTTCCATCTCGCAGAGGCAGTTTCGAGGGTCTCGAAAAATTGTTCTGCGGTCTTTATAGATTGATGTACGGCATGTGACTGAACAACTGTCATAACAATGGAAACCACTGTCACTAAAGCTGGGACAAAAATCAAGACACCGTTAAAGATCCAAGGATGCAGCCCTGGAGAGTCGGAGGCTCTTGATTTGCGATTCGAGGAAGATTGATGTTGCCTGGATAAGGAAACGTTTTTGATTGGTGATGAGTTTGATTCAAGAACGCTCGACCACTCTGATAGGTCATGAGATGAAAGGCTTGTTGGACACTGACCAAGTATGGAAGGCAGTCCATGCGTGGACGAAATACCCGTAATAACCTGGAAGCTGTCAGACGATATAAGCCAGGTTTCATCAAGCTCAATATGGAGACTGATACTAACCCATCTAATTTCAGCCCTGTAACAACAAGATGGACATGTCAGTTTCGCACTCGAGAGGCATTTGGAACAGTGCCACAGCTACTGACCAGGCTAGACCGTTGACTTCCTTGCCGAATGCTGCTGATTTGAAAGATTTGTATAGGAATGCGATATATATTATAAAGATCAAGCTCGCTCCAAGCTGCGTGATCGCCAGGACCAAACCACTATGATCGCGATGATGGGATTGATAGATTGTCATCAGTAAGAAACTGTGCCGAGGCTTGATTGTTTGGCCTTATTTGAAAGCATGTTTAGGACCCACTTGTTGAATATATAATAAGGTGTAGAACCTTTAAGGAAAATGAAGCGCAAGTTCAATGAGCAAAAGTCACCAAAAATCATTGCGCAAAAGGGGAGGAGGATGTGACTGAAAAGGAAAATCACCAACTGCGATGGGTATATTTTTTTTTCATAATCCAAAGATGTCTATCTCGATTGGCTGGACCGTGAAAGAAAGGTAATGCAATGATAACTATACAACAGAGTATGATCAATGCGTACACTACCGCAAAGAAGATGGTAACTGGGAAGGTATAAGACGGGGCGGGAGGGTTGTCATCGTGCTGGAGAACTTTCGAGGCAAAGTCGAAGGGGTTGGAGGGAGGTGGGGCGTTGTAGAGGATTTGCTTGAATTGCATGATGAGAGAGCGAAGCGGCTCGATAGTCCTTGGAAAGAGTTACTTAAGGAAACCAGCGAATCAAAGAGCTTCGTCGGAAATTTCTTGACGAAAAGCCGATGGAGGGAAACTTTTGCTGGTGAAATTTGGAAAGAAACTGAAGCACGGCACTGTCTATCGGTGATTGATTGAGGAAAGGCCAGCCTTGAGATGAGCAAATAATTTACAATTTGTATTAAGTGATGTCTTGAGATGATAAGTGAAATTTGATTTAGCGAGATAAGAGAGGGGCACCGGAACCAGGTGGATGCGCAATTAGAGTTGAGGGCAGAGTTGTGATGAACTGAGATAAGTGATTGTGAAATTGATTTCTCCACTTCTAGCCTCGCAAGAATCGGTCAAGCAATTGGCCTGTGCATTACATAGCTTATCTCTGGCACTATCTTGTCCAGGTCGACGGTTACATAGATGTGCACCAGTTGCAAGCTCAAACTCTTGTGCTGCGGTAGCCACTCGGATGGAATTGTCGGTTGAAGCAGCTAAGCGTTCATTGGCATTTGGTACATGCAGCTCAGTACATACGTAGGCGGCAGTCGAGGTGAGACGTTTATGACCGTTGAGCCCGCCTGGTTGAAATCAGCCAGTTTCTCTGCAATATACTTCGGCATCCTCGTTGCAGAGTATCTTGGCAAGTCAAGCTGATGACGCATAAGTCTACTAAAGGCCTATGTAAAGCTCCTCTATGACAGTCCCGGTGCTGAAGACACTTTCACCTTATCGTAGCGAGTATTACCTTTGCTAGAAAGGTTGGCCCCTTGGCCTTTTTTTTTTTTGGCTGCGCCCGCAGCACTGCGCCCGAGTCATTTTTTTTAAATTTGGGTCACAGGGACATTCGTCACTGTTTGTCACCACTTTGATCTCCACCA
>KZ141919.1:235-19634 GCA_002157035.1 Melampsora medusae f. sp. deltoidis
ATACGTATTCCATAGCCTACATCCAATTGAAATTTGACATTACATTACAGGCCTTGAATCTACCCAGGACAAGAATTGGCCCCGGGCAGCCCTGTCACACTCGGGGTCGGGTCATAAGAATCAGAAGCCGGAAGTGTGGCAGAAATTAGTTTTATCCACGCTACGCCATATGAGCTTAACAGATGTGCACATGTAACTATACATACACACCGATTTCACATTTCAGAATTCTCAATCAACTCATCATCATCCAAGGCTTCCTCAACAACAACAAAGTGATAAATATCCAAGTTCAACTGAACCAACTATCAAGATATTTCAAGAAAACATGTCAACTTCAAACCACACCCAATCACATAAGAAACGCAAAACAAATGAAGAAACAAGTCCAGAGATACTTCCAATAGGTAAACCAAACTCTTCATTTCTTCCTTGAAGAACACACAAATTGTTTAAATAAATATGAAGCTGATGTTTATTTTTTGAATTTCATTAATGTGCTTTTGATGTATAGGAACAACAGTTAGATCAATTGCTGCAGCAACTTCTATAGAAAAAACCAAAACCAAAGAACCAATCGAAACGAATTCTAATCCATCACCATTAACACGACCAACAGTTGAGTTTTTGAATTTCCCACCCTATGAGTTTTTTCCTACAAGACTAACGAATCTAAGGTTTGTAAATTCCAATCAGTTTGATTTTACCACCTTACCATCCTCAGCAATCCATAGATACCTACTATATCATCACCTAATCTCTCCAACTTCCCTAAACTACGACCACGCATTATTCCCCACCCGGCCGATAACTCTACCGATCAAACAAGAAGCAAGCACAATAGTGAGCGCTAAATCGACCACCAAACCCTCCCATCATAAACCATTAGGCCCCATGACCTTGACAACCTTAGGCCCCACCGGATCCTTATCGTTTCTTTCAATCCCTCCAAACCCGGCTCCTAGTTTGAAAGAATTAAGATCCTTGACGGCCTTTGATGATGCTGAAGGTGTGCTGGGTGATCGGCTTTCGAATTTGGCTAGGAATCATTGGGAACATCAGAACGGTTGTCTTAGCCTTTCACGGGAACAAGAGATCTTGGCGGGGTTTGTGTATTCGATTAAAACTAGAGGTCTGTTTGGCTTTTTCTTTTCATCCTTGTCTGGAATTTCTTTGGCCTGATGTTGTGTGTTTCTTATTGGATTGATATTTGGGTGATGATTTAGGAAAGGCTCTGAGACCTTCTGATCGATAGGACAAAAGAAATCGTCTTGAAAGAGAAAAATCGATCAGACATATGTCATCATTGGAATTCTTCTTGTCATTTTATGATTATCTTTGTCAAAGACTTTGTATCACTGTGTTTTTGTCCTTTATAGTGTGAAAGGTGACTTATTATTAATTTTATTTCTCTTGGCATCATCTTATATCTCCGTGTATTGAAGCAATCATAATCAAAGCGACATTATCAAACGTCCAAAATGGGGATCAAAAGAAGCTATTCTTGGAAGGGATGGGTTGTTAAAATCTATCGTCAATTGTCCTCATATTCTTTATATTTCTTTAGTGGTTTTGATGGTGAAATGAGTAAAGAAAAGAAGCTAATTAAAATATACAACAAACGAGGTATAAATGAAAAAACTAAATAATCCTAATATCGCCAACTCCCCTATTGATAGCATAAAAAACCCTTCAAAACCAGTAACTTCGAGACAAAGAAAAACATAAAGATTGAAATAGGATGTTTTTCATCTGGAAAAAGGAAAACCTTTGACTTGAGAAAAGCTTAATTAAGGACCTGAATTACAGCAGCTTTACAGTATTTAGCACCTTGGTTAAGCTAACCGCAAAAAAAAATCCATGATACAACAATCAACATCCGAACCACAAACCAAAAGGAAATGAAAGGTATTTTAAAAATGATTGAATACATACCTGAACTTGACAACAGTAAGCACCTAAAGTTTCTTCTTGAAAAACTTCATCACAAGAGTAATGTGTAACATTGTGCATCGTTATAATATCAGCAGGTACAGCTAAGCCCATCAACCAAAGAGAAAAAATCAGTAAGGTTCGGGTAATTCTGGTGAGCAGAGATTGAGGATGAAAGAACTTACATCTAATGGTACCTTGTTGATTAACAATACCACAATGAGCTATTGGATAAGCTGCATTTGCGCACAAAAAACCAGTGACAGGCGTGGCAGGCTCTGGAGCAGCTTTCTGAGGTGTGGCAAGGACCACTGGGGGAGTCTTTGTAGCTGAAGTTGTAGAGTTCTTTGGAAGCGTAGTTGTAGTCTTTGGAGGTGTGGTTGTGCTCTTTGTGGGTGTGGTAAATGAAGTTGTAGAGTTCTTCGGGAACGTAGTTGGGGTCTTTGATGGTTTGGTTGTGCTCTTTGAAGGTGTGATGTTGCTATTGGTATTACTATTGGTTGGAGAGCTATTCACTTGGAGTAAAAGTAAGAGCGAGTTTATGAGAATGAAGTTAAGTAACATGATTTATGTCGTAGATAAGAACTTCTAGGGAAAGAAAAATGTGAAGAGACTCTTGGTGTGAATAATAAAGGAATGGGTTGAAAAAGAATAGAAAGTCAGATAAAGGATTGCAAAAAGACGATGGGGCGTAAAAAATTATTCGGCACAGGAAGATGTGTGGTTTATATGTTGAGGGTGATTTTGATTTGTAATCCAATTTGATTTCTTCTTTCTATAACAATCAACCCAGATCATCTCATCTGGTTCTTCTTTTCTTTTTTAATTTTTCTCTTTTCAGTTTAATTTGATCTCATTTGATTTGTATCCAACCTAAGCGAGGAAATTTGGACTCAAATCAAACAACTTTAATTGTTCAACCATATCGAATCCATGTTTTATTTTATTTTATGGTATATAGTCAAACTTAGCAAAAACCGTGCAAGAACGACGTGCAAGATCCGTGCGAAATGCAAGATCCGTGCAAGTTCTATGCAAGTTCTACATACATCTTCATTGCTTGCACAGAACTTGCACATGTCTTGCACGAATCAATCTTGACTATGTATGTACCATCTTTTTAAAACTGTTTTCTCCTGTTTTCTCGTCTTTCATTTGATACATTGTACATAACGTCTCAAAGAATTATTACATATTCAAATAAGAAAAAGACAAAGAAACAGAACAAAAGACATGAATTTTTTAGGGAAAGAAACAAGATGAATCCCAGGATCGATGGTCAACAAATTTCAAAAATCTAAACATGTATGTAGGTTGTAAAGCGTGGATGAGAAACTTTAACCAATCTCATCTGGAATATGCATGTAGTGTACAATGATAATTTCCACGTTTCCATTCCATCAAGAAGAGATTCATAATTCTTTCCATGGTCTAAACAACTGACACTACCAAACCAACTGACTTTGACAAATCCATTGGGTTAACTTCTTTCTACATAAACAGAAACAAATCAACATTCTCAAATTGAATGTTTACACAATGGGGCTGATGTTCAGGCTTTATGAGAGTGACTAGAACAGACTTGGCAACTTTGGCGCGTGTACTCAGGAATGAGCTATCTACATGATAGCTTCTATGGATGAAAAAGATGAGGCACTTTGGATCTCACTCTGTGGTATCGGGTCTAAACATGACACGTATTGAGGATTTACTGAATCTCTTTTCTGAGAATCGTGCCTAGAGTTCTTTAGCTTCAATTTATATAATCGTTGTGCAATCATTTAAGAGATGTATAATTCCAACAAAGAAAGTTCCACCCAAGCATCATATACTCAAGTTTTTAAAAATCCCAAAGACTGTATGACTCATGACACGAAGTAAACAAGTAACTAGCTATATACAAGATACCTAAATTTCTCCACAAGTTTTTCCCTGATCATGCACGGTATATATGTAACTATCTTTTATGAAATTCCTATTGGATGCCACCCAAAAGATTCAGTTCTAAACATTTTCTATACCCGAACCTAACTTCTCTATCCTCTATATTCCATTCATCGATCAAAGTATTTTCAATAAAAGGTTTAACCGCAATCTCTAATGCTCCTTCAAACAATCCTAAAATCGTCTTCGACAAATCCTTACCTGTTTGTTTGAAATCCGGACACTATTCCAAACCAACCAATCCAAAAAAAGAAAAGTCATTTAGTTTTGTTTTGTTTTGTTTGGTTTAAAGATTTGATAAGAAGAAGAAGAAGAAGAGAGACTTACAGCATTAACTTCAAGTAACCAAACTTTCATTTGATCATCAACTAAGAAATCAAACCCATAAACTTCCCAACAATTCTTCCTAATCTGAAAATTAATCGGTTCTTTATTTGCAGCCCAAAAACTTTTTCCAACAATTCCATCAATCTGTTGTTCGATCGATTCCACATCGATTCCTTTCCATTCCTGAGCAATAGTTGACAAAAGTTTGACCGTGGAGCTTTGGGCTTCTGGGCTTTGTAAACATGTGTTGGTTAAGTGGGATGATAGGTTCAGGCTTTCGGGGGCCGGATGGACGTATGGGGTTGGGGCGAAGAGGGCTAGGATGTCTTTGTAGACGTAAACACTGCGATGGGTTGCGGTTTGTTAGTGACGTCGTATCTCAGGTGTATTTTGATGATAGAAGTAAAGGAACATGAACCTTAATGCCCCCACTGCTAGTACATAAACTCGTAGATGATGTTTACGACGTTCAGGAATTGGTACATCAGCCGGACCGACCAAAAGCGGATTAGAGATATACTTCTGGGTGATTGATGAAAGAAAATCAGTCAGTGGTGATGTAAGATGAAAGCAGCTCAAAGAGTACATACTTGGATCACCCAATGTCTCATTTTCGAAGACGAAACCCCAGTATGATCCTCTTCTTCGTCTTCTTCTTCTTCCTCCTGATCAAACTCTTTGAATATATTTTCTAAGCCTTCGATCGAATTAAACAACCTAATCCCTTGACCTCGTTCAGCCAACGCTGGTTTCAAGATAAACCATTCTTGAACTGTTTGATTTTTCAGGATTTGATTCAAATCATATAATTCATCTAAGAATAATTCATCTAATTCATCAAAATAAGCTAATTCAAATCTCCATGTATAAGGAATAAATTCATTGAAATAAAAATATAAAGTTTTTGATAAATAATTCTTTCGAATTAAAGCCTAATCATCAAAGTAATTTGGAATTCGTCAGGTTGGTTTTTTGGATTATCGATCCTGGATTTTTAAAAAGAGATCCAAGATAAATCAACCAAATCAAACAAAAGATCAGTTTGATATATATATATATATATCTTTAGGAATCTGAATCAAATGTAAAGAAAGACTTTGACCTTTCTGATTGGATAAGCATTTACGATCACTTCTTTTGGAAAGTTTTGAACACGTTCCCAATCAATTTGATCATAATCTGATATTTGTATAGCTCCAATTTCGATTTGATCAGATTTCTCTATGATTTCTAGTTGAGGTAATTTGTTGTTGATAGCAGTTTTGATTGCCTTTAGAGTGTAAGGTTCCCCATAGTTAATAGTCACTGTGTTTGGTTTAGGTGGTTTGAGTTGAACTTGCATGGTGTCAATGGTCTTCTTGAGTGAGAACAGTCTTGTGGTCCTGGTTTGGTGATGCAAAGAAGTTTTGCTCCGAGTGGGCTTCCGATTTAAGAACTCGATTTTGTATGTGGACCGGACCTTGATGTCTGGACTCTGGCGGGGTCTCAGGCTGATATCCGAAGCTCGGGTTATTGATCGAGATGAACGGTTAAGCTGAGAATGAGTGATCGACTCAGAGAACTCAAAGCAAACAACAACACTTCAACAGATACGAAGAACTCAACAAGTTCTTGAAATTACAAACCAAATCAATCAATCAAAAACACAGAAAATGACCCAAGAATTCAAACCCATCACTCTCTGGTCCCCAAACCCATCAACAGGCGAACGAGGAACCTCCACCAAACTCTCCTCAAACTACAAATCTTCAATCACCTTTGCCTCAGGACGTTCAGTGTTTATCAAAAATTTAGATACTTTAGATTCGGTATCTTACACAGGTCATATACATCAAACTACAGTTGCCAAGTTTTCACCGTCTGGAAATTATATTGCTTCGGGTGATGTGACGGGTGGGGTTAGAGTGTGGGATGTGGTGGGTGAAGATCAAGTGTTGAAAGTCGAAGTGTATGTTAAGCTTTCCTTGTGTTCTGTTCATTAAAATTTAACTAATTGTGACTTTTGGACCTATGGCAATGGTTCAGTAAAGCTATTGCTGGTAGGATTAATGATTTAGCTTGGGATAATGAGAATGGTGGGAAACGGATTATTGCAGTTGGTGAAGGTAGAGAAAGATATGGACATGCGTAAGTCCAGCAAAAAAAAGCTTAGAATTCTATACCAATCTCTTAGCTTTTATTAGGCTTTTCTGGTCCCAAGAAAGGTAGCTGAAATCTTGTTGTTTGGTTTATTAGATTTACAATCGATGGTGGTAATTCAGTAGGAGAAATCGGTGGTCATTCAAAGACTGTAAGAGCAGTTTGTATGAAAGCTTCAAGACCGTATCGTGCAGTGTAATGTTCTCCTCCAACTTTTCGTCTTTCCAAAACATATCACAAGTGCTTCATAGCTTATATAAACCTTTTTGTTGTGGTGTTTGATCTATACAGAACTGCGAGTGATGATACCACTTTAGCGTGAGCCAAAAAGAAAATGCCTTGTCCCCAAGCCACTTTTGGAAAAACTCAATTGACTCCCTCTCAATACCTAACCACAAGTTTCTTTCAAGGAGTCCCCTACAAATACGACAAGACGATCAAGACTCACACCAAGTTTATCCAATCAGTAGAATACTCATCCGACGATCAATTCTTTGCATCCTCAGGTTCCGATTCCAAGATCTTCTTATATAACGGTAGCACAGGAGAAATGATCCATGAAATCAGCTCAGATGCGCCGCATACAGGATCTGTTTTTTCGATCAGTTGGGCAAAGTCTAAGGCTACTAGTTTGACTTCGTTTTCTGCTGATGGGACTGTAAAATTATGGGATACTGAAAAACAAAAACACGTAAAGTTGAGTGGGGTTTTTTTGGTTTGATGAGGTATCAGTTTAGTTTCTGAAATGTTTGTCTGGTGGGGGGGTTAGGACTTGGACGATTGCAAAGAGTCCGGGACCTGAACAACAACAAGTGGGTGGAACTTGGGTGGATGATCATCGGTTTTGTTCTTTATCTTATAATGGAGATCTAACAGTCATAGACGAACGTGATCCCAATCCAGTGAAAATCATCTATGTAAGATCATTTCATTTCTTTTTTGTTGATTTCCAAAGAATTCTTGTTAATATTGTTCATGATTGATTTCAAAGGGTGTACAAAAAGGTATCATTTCTGCTACTAAGAGTTCTAATGAATTGTATGCTGGTGATCATTCTGGAAGAGTGGTGAAGTATTCAAATGAAGGACGTTGTGAACTTGTTGGGAAATCTAATGGGTCTAATCTCATTTCCATCTCGCCATCAAAATCAAAGATATACTCTATTGGATTAGATGATCAAGTTAGGTTCGTCGATCCGAAATCAGGTGAATATAGGTCAGTGAGCAAGTCTTTCAAACTGTAGAGAATGATAATCATAGACTTGATTGTTTACCACTTTGTTCTTTTTCGAAAATTGATTGATAGTTCTACGGCGATCTTACCTTTGCCTGAGCAACCCAAAGCCATCTCAACTCGTCCGACAGTTGATGATATGGCATTAGTGGTCACTTCTAAAGAAGCGAGGTTAGTGAGCGATGGGAATGCCTTGGTCACCATCCCACTTGATTTCTCAGCGACAGCATGCGCCTTCACTGCTGATTACGCTGCAATCGGATCCACTGTAAGTTTTTTTGTAGCTGTTTAATGGACCACAACGTTGAACTTCATCAATACTTTTATCCTTTTGATCACCAATAATCACGTAGGATGGAAAAGTACATATCTATAAATATGCATCAAATACGTTAACACATCACAAAACCCTGGAATTACATAAATCATCCATAAGTATCATGTCAACCGATCCGGCTGGAAAGCTTTTGGCAAGTGGTGATGATTCTGGAAAGATCATGGTGATTGAATTAAATGAATCTTTTAAGGTTAGGATCAGTAATCAATGGTGTTGGCATACTGGAAAAGTCTTTAGTTTGGATTGGAATTCGGATGGAAAGTGTTTGGTTTCGGGTGGATTGGATACGAATATCTTTATTTGGTATTTGGAAAAACCGATGAGGAAGATTGCAATCAAGGTTTGCCATTCTTTTTACTTAACATTCTTTGGGGTTTTGGCTTTTTCATTGATGAGACGAGTTTTGCCTTTCTTTTTTTCTCAATTGTAGAATGCTCATGTAGGTGGAACCACAATGGTAGGATGGGAAAATAAAAATGGGGATGAGAAGAATCCTTTGATTGTTTCTTGTGGAGCAGATGGAGCAGTTAGAAGGTTTCAATTAGATTTCACTAAATTAAAAGCTTGAGGAATTTTGTGGGCTGAGATTGATGGGGAAAAAGATGAAATTGTATTTTATTTGTATGAAGTTGAAAGGTTTTGGCTGAAAGGAAATTGATGAACATTTTTTGGGTGATTTGTAGAGATTTGTTGTTTTTCATGTCATTGTTACAGTTACTGTTGATGCAATGTGGATTGAAATGAACTTATGTATGACTCTGAGCCTAGGGGGAATCGATGGAAGTTCTCGTTTGCTGTGGGTTAACTTTGAGGCTACAGAAATTGACTTTTGTTTGTTGGATATCCTCATTTCTTGTCTGATATTTTCCAGATACGATGGTTTGTTTAATTTGTGTACTTGATAGATATCACCTAGGCTTCAATTGGGTTCATCCCATCAAGCAAGCGCTGCCCGCACAACTCCATCAGAATTACCAACAGCACTATGATCAGGTCCATAAATTTATGGTGGCACAACTTCAAGCTTCATGGAAACCTTTACGCGCGACTCTTGAATTGACTAGAATGATCCAGTTCAGACAAATCTTACCCAATACTGCTTTTTCTACTTTCAACACTGATTTATTGTCCGTCACATCACATAATCTTGGAATTCACTACTTATCCCTCCATGTCCTATCAATATCAACCGAAAGATCAAAGCTTCAATGTGAAGAGGGGCTGGATGCAGCTGAGGTACAAAGGATTCAGAAACATAAGAATGTGACCGATTTACTCAAGAGTGCAAATGTAAGGGGCAGACGTCCTTTGATTCTTGGTTGCACCCCAAAATTGTTTGAAAGGCGAATGAAAGTCATGTTGCAGCCAATGGCTGGCGAAACCAATCTTTAGAGCAGGGTTGAGGGTGATCAATCATGGTTTCTTAAATGTGTTATAAAATGCAAAAATGAAAGAGATGTAGGAAAAAAATAAGTAAACTAATAAATGCTTGTAAAAAAGAAAATATCCTTGGTAGATCAGAACGAGATGAAACTAAACAAATCAACAGCAGGCAAATGGTCCAAAAACCTGCTTGATCAAAGAAATATCCTTGGAAAAGGGATCAAGATCCGAAAAGTCGTAAAAGAACTCCTAGAAAATACTAAGGCTTTCAAGGATAGTAACTGCATTATTCCCATCGTTTACAACTTTCTTTGCCACATTATCCACAACATCTTGAATGATTTTGATCCCGGGTAATATAGCTAAATTGAGTTTGATACCTGTTATTTCTAGAAAACTTGGATCTATCGAATTACCGTATGAGTCTATCATTGCATTGATATCTACTCCTCCATCCTTGAAGAAAGAAACTAAGATGTTTAGTGGTAGTTGAAGTCTAAGTAAAGCCACTGATATTGAAGAAAAGCACAGGGTTAAAGATTAGGGAAGATGATACTTTGATTGTAATCAAGTGATTTTCGAACTCACCTTTATAAGTGGAAAAATGGGAACAACCGTGTAAGATTTTAATCAAGGTTTGAAGTTTGGTTAAACACTCAAAGAAAAGTTTGGATAACGTTGACTTTGAAATGAAGAATGTGAAGAAAAACGGAGGAGAATGATGAGATATCAATCACATTGATCTTCAAAAGAAAATCATAAAAAGCCAAGAATAGCCTTTTTCTTTTGGAGATTGAGTGAAAACTTACAGCTAGATTGGCATCAGCAGAAGCAGCAACTCCACATTTAGATCCTAGAAGAGCAAACGAACTTCTGATATCGATCAAACCACTCAAAATCTTCTGTTTATCACCAGCTTTAGCTGCTTCTGTAAAGATAGGTGTATAATTTTCTAAACTCTTTTCACAATCTTGGAAATCTGTTGTAAGTGATTCATAATCTACTGTGCGCTTGTTCAAACTCAAAGCCTTGGAATGTAAAGAGTGGGATTGAATGACTGGTGCTATTTTTTTTCGAAAGAAAACCAATGCAAATCATTCGTCATTCATTTCGATTATCTCATGGTCTTGGAATACGTATTCAAATGCAAAAGGAGATGGAAATTATTCATGACTTACCTGTCAAAGCAAAGAGTGATAGGATCGTACTGACTAGCATTCTTAGGATGATACGAGAGTCTGTGGGTCAGCTTTATGTTTCGATTTATATGATTTATTGAAAAAGGACAGTGTTGATGAGATTTCAGAGTAAGATGAATTTGTAAAAAGCGAATTTAGGGGAACTTTAACTCAAGATTCAAAGGGAAAGATTTGGTAAAGATGCTCCAGTGCTTAATGATCACAAGATCTTTCTGCGTTACTTTTCTCATTCGATTTCCTCATTTGTATCGAATTGAATTAATTGACTGTGCTTCCTTGACCAGCAAGTCATTTGAAGTTCATCTTCAGGTTTCATGATCAGCCTCGGCCCTCACCCAATGGGTCACGGAGGAACGTAATTCCTCATGCCTCGTCTCTCCCCATGAATTCATATCTTCCTCAAAGCATGCTTGGCAGAAATGGAAGATGGCATGAAGTGTTTCCTTTTTGCGTCCTTGCGGATGCTAGGATAGCTGTAAGCAAGATTTGCTCGCCGGAGAATTCGTGAATATTCGCCCCTTTGTGCAATCCGCGGGACGCCGGCGGGCGGATGGGACAACCCGATGTGGCCTATCCAATTTAGTTTAATTGGTTTCAACTGATTCTCACGTCCCAAAAAAATCAGCACGATTGCAAATGAGCAAACAAAGTTGCCACGCTGTCATGCGTTGAATGTCCCACCTGTCTAGTTGAACTCTCACGTCAACAATCCCAATAATCGTTCATCCACCACTTCCTCTCCATCACCTCTCCATAATATCGCAGCATTATTATTGCATGCTGATTGTCTGATAAGGATTTGTGCATTATCCAAATGCTTGTCAAAGACCTAATGAAGCAGGTCTCCGCCCTTGACCCTGCTATATCGGCAAGCTTAACAGTAGCCCAGCTTGTCAGCTTTGCGTCTTTGTCCGCCGATTTCCTACAAAGGACTAAGAGTGGCTTCAAAACATCTCCCACTGCTTGCCCCATCGACTTCCTTGCCCAAAGTCTCGATACCGCGCAACCCCAGACCACCTGGGCCAAATTATGGACTGTGATGTACAAACATATAACAACATGCTTATACAACACGGCAGCTCAATTCCGCGACAATGGAATCCCTTCGGGCAATCGCTCAAAGCATGCCCTGATCATAACCGAACATACTTTCCAACCCCCAACAAATCGATGCAGTGATTGTGGTCAAAAGACCATGATGCGCAAGAAGGTTAATGGCTACTTATTTGAGATAGGTGGTATCAAGACAATGCAATATATTCCTCGTTATTGTCGTAGTGAGTGTTCTTTCAATCAACATTTAAGTTGCCTTTGAAAATGACGTTACTCTGGTTAACAGATTGCAAAACAACCCATACACCATGTTTCATACGCCGAAAGGATGCTCGAGAGTACTACACACCAGAAGAAGGTCAGCCGGAAGATTATCTCCAGGTTACCCAGCACTTCTTTATGAGTCATCAATTGGTGGACCATTTTAATCACCTCCAAAGCCTGGGAATGTAAGTTTTCTACTAACTTTTGAAATGTCCATGTTGGATGTGCTCCGTATTGATAGACTCCATTGCATATTGCAGAGTTTCCATATCCAACTTGGTCGAATCATACAATCAAACACACGCAACACCCACGTCAACCTACTTGAATGACTTCCAGAATCCCAGATACACCCGGAAACTCAGTCAGAATGTGTGTTCTTTAGCCTTAGACATTCACAGGCTTATGCGATGTTTCAACCAGCGTGGAATCCAATTGAAAAGTGATGCCACAGGATCCGATGACCGCAGATACTTCAAAGCAATGCTGCAACATGCAGAATGGTTGAAACACGAAGGAACGGAATACTCATCTCACGTATGTTCCATATGTACTGAAGTTGATATGGAAAATTCCACAGGTACACTTGAAATTGAATCTCACTCAAACCACGTACGGGCATGGTAACTGACTTCTCTTGCACAGTTATGCGAGCTATGGTCACAGACGGGATTACAGTTGGGCACTGGAGATGTAGTGCTTCCGCGCAACAACTGCAATCCCTAGATCCTACCTCCACCGCCACTCATTGTGAGCAACACCTTGACAAGGTTACACACAGGTTTTGCCCGGAGCATTATTTGCTGTTGCACAATATATGCAAAGCTCAACCCTGTGTAGCACCCGCCATCGCTGGTACTAAGACTTGTGGCGACATCAAACACAAAGCAGCATACCGTGATTTCAAAGACAAGACAAAATCGTTCTTTGGTCTGCCAAGACGATTCAATAGGCCAAACACCCACATACGATCTGACCCGAGCGAATTGATCTCCACAGAAACTGGAGAAGTCGCTTTATCAGCGGAAGATTTGATGTACGCCGACGTAGACGATCGCAAACATGAAGCTGGTCGCAATGGGGGGAAGGGTCAGATGGCAAAAAAATTAATCTATCACGCAATCGCACCCACAACGAGCAACTGATGGTTGCACCTTGTGGGGTTGTTGTTGCAAGGAAGACTTTTTATAAGTCTGAATCAGTCCCTCAAGTAAAAGTAAGTCACTTTGATGCCTCTCCAACAGGAGTAGTAATAACAGTTTTTTTCCATGCCACAAACTTCCTTAGGAATTCATCAAAGAAACCTTCCCGAAGGAGATGCCTCAGGTCATCTACTATGACAATGCATGCAATCTCTACGCACACATACGCACAAGCGCTGAAGATCGGGAGACCTTCCGCAATACACTATTACCAGTTGATGCTTTCCATATGAAGACCCACAAAGAATCGCACAAAACATGCCGTATCAACAATGACCCCAACAAATTTCCTGAGCTGAAGCGACCCAATGGAGCATGGAAATTCAACGCCTCTATTGCTGAAATTGTGAACGTGTGGTTTGGCCGGTTTGACTCGATGTGCCGTGGGATGCACCCGGTCAAGTATAACTTCTTTTTAGACGAGATGATCCGGTTGCACAACTCACGCCTTTGTGAGAAGCTACGTCAGCGCACTAACGTGCAGTTCCTTGGTAGTGCTGAGTTTCAGTCTAGAGCAATGTAGTTTATGATCTCCTTATAAGCCGTCTTCCTTCCCTAATTCCTCGTTTTGTTTAATCTTCACAATCGTTTCTTTTGATTGTTACTTGGCTATTTCTCAATTTACCGTTCAACTTTACTGACTGCTCTTTAGATTATGTCACCTCCTCCTAACTTTTGCCTGCTCATTCACTCTTTAATGCCTGTATTATGTTTGCACCTTTTCTTTTTTCAAGTTCTTTTACTCTTTCATCATGTACACTTTCAACTTTTAATGCTTGTTTAATTTGTTCATTATATCTGATCTCAAGTTCAGTATATCGGTTCTTCAATCCTAAAATCTATTTAGATTTCTTTTCTACTTCTGATTTCAACTTCATCAAATCTTTATTCATATGTAAACTATTGACCAAATTAGGTTCAATAATCAATTTATTGACTTTCTCAGCAGGCGTTAATAATCACATTAAAGTGTCAATTAGTAGCATGCGTGCCCGCCTTTACGATGACTGATCAACAAGGAAAACACATGAAAATTCCCCTGACGTCACGATCGTCAACCAAAAACTGCCTAGTGTCCGGTTTTACGCCGAGAAAGAACAAAAGCACAACTTTCCCTGAGCTGCACTCAACAAATCACACACAACACCTCATTCCTACACTATCCGTGTCTTAACATCCATTCTACTACTCATTTCGTCGATCACAATAGCTGACATGACTCCCATTCTCACTGTTAAAGACACCGACACCTCCGATCAGAGTAGTAGTCAAGATGCCACTTCCGTGATAAGCAACAATCCATTATCTACGCTCACCAGTTCTCTAGATGTTGAAGATGAACCTGAAATCAAAGTCCCAAATAAAGCTCCTATCAAAAGGTTGAATCGACGAGCCCCACGCGCAAGACGCACGGAAGCAGGCGTGGTTATTGACGAAGACTTGGAGGTCACCGAAGAGGAGATCATCAAGTTGGCTAGTCAAGTCAGACATGTCAACTTCATGTTTACACCTGACACGAGTTCCAAACAAGGAGGTTGGAATTACGAGGTCGTCCCGGTCATCCTTGAAGGCGATAGCTTGATCTATGATCCTGCTGGAGGAGATTATATGATGGATCAAACTGTAGTGACATTCAATTGTGTGCCGTTTGATCAAGCTCATTTCACTCAAGATTCTCATGACTGGATTCAGAAGAAAATGATGATCGACACCAAACATTATGATTTACCTCTAATCATGATAGCAAAACAATGTCACACTTGGGCAACAAAGCCAAATCTAGCCCGATCTCAGGCTTTGGAATGAGTCAAATCCAACCTTTATGCAGCCCGAATGCTGAAGCTATTCATGGAGGACCTGGAGAAATTAATGACCTCACGTTCCCAAAAAATTCGAACCACCGCGATGGAGACACATCAATTAAGTCTTGCCTTAAAGGTACCTCTATTTTTCACATCTCAACTCAGCTTGTGGAATGTACTAATGATGTGTTTTTGTTTTCCAGATTCCACCGAATAGCCTAGTCAAGACATTTGGCAAACATGAAACTGGTAACTCCGAATGGCTCCTCTGTGATGCGCCACATCATCTAGTCAATCAGCGCTATGTGCACCCTTATAAGTTTGGAAGTGATCAACAAGACAAATGGAGTGACTTCATTCATGCTTTGGTGCATTACACTTACCACCGTACTGGAGCGCATTCGTTGATTGCCCAAGTTGACTGCGACCAATTAGGCAGTTTGTCTAACTTGGTGTGTTTCACCAGAGGGTACGTTTGATTCCGTTTGATTCACCAACATCCACCTTTGACTGAAGTGGCCCACGTGCTGATACATCTTTACAATAGGTATCAGCACGTGGGCAATCCAGGAATGGACATTGACCAGACTGTCAAAATGGCCTTTGTCCACTTCAAAGCGTCCCACCGATGCAACAATATTTGCAACATTCTTGGTCTCAAGAATCCGCAAACTGGTTATCCAATCAACCACACCGACTAGCTTAAACCAATTTTACAACTTGATAGGGTACTTGGTATGGCTCCATTTGTCGGAACCTTTGTAGTATTGTTACAACTTTTTGTTTGATTCACTCACTCTCACTCCAATCAGTCTATTACTTCTTATCTTATCTCTGTTAAATGTTATTAATCTCTGTTCTGTTTGGTTGTAAGTCTGTTATCTCATTTGATATAAGTCCAATCAAAATCTTATTTCATCATATTGACACTATACTCAAAAAGTCGTTATTTGTTAGTTTGTACTCTCAAAAAGTTGTTATTTGGTAGTTTGTGTTTGGGGATATGTGGACTATGAACATGTTTGAGAGATATGAGAATTACTGCAAATCCGAGCAGTACTAAAGGAAGTGATTGGTAGTGATCGGGACAAATGTTTGAAGGCCTGATTGATCAAATAGGGAGATTTGATCCAATCAAACTTGAAGGTATGTTAGAATCCAATAAATTTTGTTTTCTTTGATTGATCAGATTTTTAAGAGTTTGAATCGCTCTTCAGAATGGTTTAGTCAATGAAGAGTACAAGTGTTTTGGAACAATCTTCAAATGGACTTTGGAAACAATACATATGTGTTGTTCAAGATTAAGAAAACAAAAGCAAAGAATGGTGAAACTAAAGAGAAGAAGAAGCAACTTGAGACAGTCAAGTGTCTCAAGTTGAGTAAATGGAGTACGTTAACTGAAGTATTAGTGCAATGGTACTAGTGATATACACCCTTGCTGTCATATCCCCTGTGGATCGTGAACATCAGTGTGCATTAAGATTGTTGAGAGAAACACAAGATAGGGTGAAATACTCTTACATTTCTACAGTTCTGTAATCTATATTTCCCAAGAAGGTAATATTTTTACGCGCTATTATTTTCTCTTCAAGTCGATCATTATGAAGTCTGATCATTTCGTCTAGGAAGAAGTTATATTTTACAGGATGCATACCACGGCACATAGAGTCGAATTGACCAAACCATGCATTTTCAATCTCAGCCGCCGATGCGTTGAATCTCCAGCCCTCGCCATTCTTATTCTTTGATTCAGGGAATTTACTAGGATCATTGTTGATTCTGCATGTGGTGTGTGATTCTTTATGCGACTTTATGTGAAAAGTATCGACGGGGTCTGTGCGAATGTGCGAGTACAAGCCACAAGCATTATCATAAAATATGATTTGTGGCATTTTGACCGGGAAAAGCTCTTTGATCCACTCCTGGTGAAGAAAACAAGCAAAGGATAAAGCATATGAGCAAGTGATTCAAGTGGTTAGAGACTAAAATGAGCAATGAGGGGTACAGACCTTGACTTTTGTAACAGATTCTGATTTGTAAAACGTTTTGCAAGCAATGATGATTCCACATGGAGCTACCATGAGCTGGTCATTGTGAGTACGTTGTCGGGATAGAACAATCCTTCTCTTGATTTTGTTTGCTGCCTCACCTCCATCTCTTGCATATTCAAACTCGCGTTCGGTGACCTCACACAAAAGCCACTCTTCTTCGGTGAACACTACTTCTCCGGTTTCAGCTGATAGTAATTCTCTGGGATCGATCTGTCAATGAGTGTTTGGTCGTTTGAATTTTCGAGGTAAGCCATAAAGGGTGCCATTGCGCTCGTGAAACTCTTTGAATGCTGCTTGGTGATCTGGATCTGAGCACGTCTTGCTGTTTGGCTGGCACGGCTGCACACATGGTTGAGCCTGGCAACAGTTCTTGAGTAAAGATTGATGCTGAGGACAGTATCGGTGGGTGAGCTTTTCAAGGTGTTGGTCACAGTAGGTGGCTGTTGTGGTGGGATCAAGTGCTTTAAGTTGCTCTTTGGAGACACTGCAGCACCAGTGTCCCATTGTGATGCCGTCGGTGACAAGCGCACACATTACTGAAAGGATTGGTTCATGTGATCAGCTTGAGTAGTGGAAACATCAGAATAGATGGACACACCTCGAGCTTGATCCTTTGAGGGAATCTCTTCGACTTCGGTACAGAGGTTGCAAACATGTCCAAAATGGGGTGAACCTTCAACTTCAAGCCACTTGGTGGCCTGTGCCATGGCAGAGAAAAAACGTCGGTCATCTGCGCCTTTGGCGTCACCTTTCAAGCGTAAGCCTTGGCTATTGTAGGACTTCATCAAGCAATGAATGTCCAGGCCAAGAGGACACACATTTTGACTGAGCCAACGCCCAAATCTCTCGTTTCAAAACATGTTTGTGTATGTAGTGTTGGGGGCTGCATGAGTGCGATTATACGAATTGACAAGGTTATAGATAGAAACCCTGAATGGTAGATGAAAATGTTAGCCACACACAGCAGGAGTGAAAGGTATAGATGTAGCTCATCTTACTGAGCTAGCATCTGTAGATGATTGAAGTGATTGGCTACTTTATGAGTCATGAAGTAGTGCGTCAAGACTTGAAAATATAGAGGTGGCTGCCCTTCTTCAGGGGTATAGTATTCATGAACATCATTGTGTAGGACATAGCATGGAGTGTAAGTACTGTTGCAGTCTTTTGGATTTGATGGATTATTGGTTATTGTGGAAACACTTATATGGAGATTAGTTAATATTGAGCTTACTTCGGCAGTACCCAGTAAAATACTGTACGGATTCAATGCCATTGATGTCAATTAAATATGCATAAGTCTGTCGCCGCATCTCCAGGGCTAAGGGCTCATGGCCTGGTATTTTGCAATGAACACAGTGTGTGGTAGGGGGTTGAAACGTGTGTTCAGGTATTATGAATGCATTGGGGGGGTGCATTTTGGGGGGATACCTTCAGCAAAAAATAGGTTTGGGTTGTGGAGAGCTTGTGGAATGTTGTCATAGATGATATGCCACAATCTTGCCCAAGATGCAGGTGTTTGTGCAGGGTCAAGGCAGCGTGATAGGAATTTGATAGGCCCTTCGGAGTGTGATGGACCATATACGTCTTCAGTACTCTTGAGGAACTCGGCAGCGAGGGAGGCAAGGGTGGCAAGCTGGCTAACAGTAATAGTGTTGTATGTGTTTGGGTAGTCTTTGGAGAGGCGGGAAGCTAAATATTTGAGAAGCATGTTGACTGGCTTTGCTAAGTGGGTAAAAAGGAATATAAGGGTCAGTTTCAGTTCAAGGGATTGATTTCTTTTGAATGACGGAGTAAAGAACCTTACGTTGATAACTATTTGAGTCAATAAGTTCTGTATCAATGATATCCAAGTCTATTGTTTTGTGGAATCGATGAAGTCAAAAATACACGATGATCAAGAAAGTAACTCTTCAAATGAATAACTGGTGATATTTTTAAAATTCTTGTGGAAGATAAATGGACTCGTTGGAAAATGAATCACAACGTAAGTTCTCGTAACAACAACTATCAATTCCTTTTAATGCTATTGATTTCTTTTAAAGCTTGGGTGAAAGAAGAACTAGCTTATTTGGTGTAGGACTCATGATTTTGGCAGGGAGGGGTAAAGAAAGGGGGCAATTCGTAGGGGAAAGGTGGCAAATTCAATTCACGGCGTTGAACTATGTATGTGTTGGTTTTGTTGGGGTGTGACAAATGCTGTTTACTAACCAACATTCAGGCTCACATTGAGCGGTTACAATGCGGCATGCCGCATATCATATGGCAAATCGTGTGTGGCCGGTTAGGAATGTTATTTACATCCGACAGCCGGAAGAGAGGCTCACGCGTCTTTCTGATAAGTCTTCCGGTAGTCTTCCGGTGCCGAAGTTTGCATTCCGTTGTGATCATTCTAGATATCAGGATTGGCAGTCTTCAGACAGATTGTCGAATGCGTCAAAGTCAAATTCACCCGTGAGATACAGCAGCAGGATCGCGGTTTACGGTTTGGGACATGTTCAAAACCGTAATTTGTAAATGTACCAAGGCCCGGACT
>KZ141920.1:0-12991 GCA_002157035.1 Melampsora medusae f. sp. deltoidis
CTAAGCTAAGTGAGGATTTGGGGGTAACAGCTGTGGATAAAAATACCCCAAATTTACATATGGCAGGGTCTACGGCACACAGCTGGGGATGCTCTAAGAGTGATAATTTTCTCCAACTAAACAAAACACCCTGGGGTGGAAGAGGAGCCAAAATGAAAAAGCGCCTAACAACAAACGCCACACACAAAATATGAAAAGAATATAACATAAAAATGTAAAAAGTGAATAATAAAATAGTGAATAATGCAAGAGCAACAAAATTGAACTTTTTAACTAAACTAAAATAATAGAAAAAATCAACTTATAAAAAGAATATAATAACACAATAACTTCTTTTGAAAAAAGGAAATTGAAAACAAACAATAATAATAATAACCTTGCTTCTGTTTTTTTTTAAAAAATAACTATCACAATCTGAGAAAAATAACACAAATACCAGGGATAGCGGTGGGTGGGTGCAAAAGAATAAAGTTAAAAGGAGTAAGGTGAATGGTAAATGACAAAAGTGAACACAATGGGTAAGAAATTTGGTGGTGGCACAGAGCTTGGTGGCAAACAGCTCCATGACATCATTGAAATCAATCAAGGATAGCTGTAAAAGTATCCAAAATGTCAACACCCAAAGTCCGAATTTATTACATGTTCCCTTATGTTAATAAAGAGTTACCAACTGCAACTCTTAAATTTTGGTTTGACTTCCTCAGATTCATATATGGAAGAATCCCAAAGGTATTTCAAAACCTTGCTGTAAAGTAAGTATGAACTTCATTCAGAATGGCATACACATTGGATCAAAGGGATAGCCTTTGAAGATGCTTGTTGATCAAACCCATACCAACACCAAGAAAGAACTATAGAATCACATCTGCCCTTCAGATGCATAAACCTTTGATGAAGATATAAGCCCAGCCCAAGACATGATAGCTGATACCCCATTTGAAACCACCAAATGCTATACTTTCTACAGGCAGTGGTAGAGAGCGGTGATGCAGGTAAAAGGAATTTGAAAATCCCATGATGTCTGGATGGGTGTAAGATTCATCTCAATACACAATCACTACATCTTTTGATTTTCTTACTTCATACACACTTACACAACATAGTAAAATCTGTTTCAAAAAGATGTGCAATATATGCCAAGTGTTTAAACACGGCAGGTATCAGCTGACAGAGAAGTCACAAGATATTCAAGATTGAATGGATAAAGGTGATGACAATGAGTCCAAACTAGAAGGCTGATCATCAAAGAAAGAAGTGTAAAAGCATACAATGGAAAAACAGTTATCCTTCAAGTTCTGTATCTTGATCTTGGATTGACCACCGCTAATGTGTGGAATATTTAATATATAAGTCTCCCCAAACATCATGATATTGTACACTGAAAAATTCTTGAAGGATACAAATGGAAGTGCTTTTTCTCCCCGCCCTTTCAGAGGAGAACTCTGCGCTGCAGGTCATATGTTCTAACTCATAGATGGAGGGGTTAGCTCTTTGGTATCTGTGTAATATGGGTAACTTGAGCATGGGAGTCTGGGACAGCAGGAGCCATAGTAGCTTATGGCTATCACGCTAAGAGCCCTCATTAATAGAGAAGATTCCAATCAACTCAGAATATCACTGGAAGATGCCAGATAGAAGAACAATCTCATCATAATTCTGTAAACCCCGTGACCCAGCATTTCTCCTTCTTGATGACTTGCACCATAACTTGAGTGTTCCTCTTTGTAGAAGCAGGATGTTTTCATAAGAATCACTCTTCGCTCTTACCATTCTACTATAGTCCAATCTCAGCCTCAAAAACTCTTACTTGCTGTCATCATCCCAAAGGCTACAGCAAGTTACATCTCAGGGGCTTAACACATTACAACACGTTTCTTCCAACATTTTGACTCTTCAACCCGATTACATCACGATGCATATTTCTATAGATGTAGAGAGAGCACGACATCTGTATCCCTACACGCCTAAAAGATCTGTCAAATAAGCCTCCCTGAAGGAGAAAGAGAAAAACAAATTAAAAAGCTAAAATCAAGATGTAAGAGGACTGAAGTAAGCTATAGAGGCTTAAGCCTTTGCCTTTTTGATTTCTACTGAGCTTTCTACTGCAATTCCAAACTTTTCAGCTCGCTTCCTTTTTCTTTCTTCCCATTCTAAATCGGCTGGAGTAAGCTCAGTAGTTTTTGCTGGCGTAGCATTAGGCCCATTGGATCGCTTCGATCGGTCACCTCGTTCGCCTAATGCTCGATCTAGTGCTTCGATCTTGACTGTAGTAGGTTCGCATCCAAATTTCTTAGCTCTCTCTAGTTTTTTGAGTTCCTCTGAGCCGGCTTTGTCATCGGATGCAGCAAGGCCGAAGCGTTGAGCGCGTTGAGCACGCTTTGCGATCTCGGCCTCTACTGCTAACTGGTGGCTTTCATCGGCCTTGCCGTTGGTTGTCGATTCAGAGGTGGTAGTTGGAGCTTGAGCCTGTGTAACCGCTGAGGGCTCGGATATCTGGGGGGTACTGGCGGGTACGACCGGCGCGGTAAGTTTGGCGGCGGAAGTTCCCCCTGAGGCTGGTACAGACGAGGTAGCGGACGGAGTGACTTGAGCAGGGAGTGATGCATTGGTATCTGGCGATGAAGAGCTCGGATTGGCTGATAGAAGACGACTGATCAATTCAGCCTTTGTTCCAGATACAGGTAGGCTAGCCTTTGCACAAAGGGCCTAAAACAACAAAAATTAATATCATCAGGCATGAGGTGGAATTCAGCGAAATTGAATGGGATGATGGAGAACATACCTTTAAATCGGCCACCTTGAGAGCGGTCAAGGAGCTCTTGGAGGGTGTAGAATTGGCCGACATGATGAAGGAGGTGCGATGTGGTCTCTAGGAACTTGGTGTATATGCACTTGATCAACGAGGGCAGACCGTGACGCTTCACGCGCTCTCCCGATCACCTTGAATGTATGTATTAAGTACTCAAAGCCATAATCTACTGACACTTAAGCTATGGCTTTACACACATCAACTCATTAATCACGTGACCTTTCGTCCATCGCCATCATCCTAAAAATCCACGCCAACCATCTCCATGCTGATCAAATATGTACAACAAATAAACGTCAGAAGACAAGCGAAATGAAGAAACATCAGATAGAAGACAAGCGAAATGAAGAAACATCAGATCAAACTACAAATCGCATCCGGAAGCCTCGATGTCTTCCAGTAAAAGCAACACTACAACAATTGTGGTCCTCTCGCCAGGCATGGTGATTTTGGCAAAATGGCTCAAGGAACAAGAAAAGAGACGGCGGATTCCTCATTGATAGAGTGGGACATACATATAATGATGACAGATTCTTTATATTTCATTAAAAGTTCGTGCATCAACCAATCTATAAGCATACATCCCTTCCCTCCCTGCTACGTAGCTCGCACAATCTCAGCGTAATGTAGGGAAACATGGCAAGACAAGAACAAAGCAGTGTCCAATCATGGTATAAAGTTCATTTACATGATCCTTCATATTGTATGTCTTTTTTGAGTAACTGAATCAGAGCAAGGAGTTTCTTTCAGATACACATCCATTCAAATGACATTGATCCCACAAAGGTGACCCCGGCTACTGTTGAAACAGATTTTTCTATGTGGATTTGATAGGTTTTGATACGTCTGAGGGATGCTATTGTTGGGTGTTCAGAAAGAATGGACATACTAGAGACCAGGCGCAGGTCCCCGGATTTTGTTGTTGATATATAGCTCGTTTTTCACGGTTTTTTGTCCTGTATGTCTCATAAGAGCCTTAATTATCACTTTGAAACGTATCGCGCTGTCCGATAGACGGGTTTTGAGTATCCTTATCGAAGTGCCTCACATAGTTTGAGTGAGGCAAGTCGTTTATCCAGAGGTCTAGAAATGACTGCAAACGCACATCTTTCTTTAATCCGTGTGCTTGGCACAACGTAGCAAAAATTTATAAACTTGCATTTCTGGACCTCCAATTTTTGTTGTTATGCAAGCTGGTCCGATACGAATTTTCATGTTTTTTACCTTCGGAGAGCGGTCTATCTTGCACCTCTCTCCATTTGGGATGCTTTGCATGAGATCTACGGTGTGCAATTACGCCGAAAGCGTATGGGTTTTGAGCTTACCTTGTCAAACGGCTTGTGGCCAGTTTTCTGTGAAAGGTCATGGAAAAGATTGGTATATATGCTGATATTTCCGTGTTAGATCTCTACACCATATCACCTGATATATATCAATCTTGGTGTGCTTAGTTACTTCCTTCACATCCTGTTTTTGCCCCCATTGCTTTCGCTTGCTAACCTCCCGTCTTTTCAGCTACACAAATTCTTTTTACCCTGAATTAATCCAGTATGTATTTGAAGAATCTCACTTTATCATTTTGAATAACAAGTAGGAATAATGGAATGTTTGAATGGCTAATTCAGAAATTCCAAATATGTCTCAAGCTAACTGGTCCCCAACCACCGGTCTGAACCTTTCAAAAAGTTTGCCTAGTCAGGTGAGGGGTTCTGTAGTAGTTGACTTGTCTGTCCTACCGTAGCTAATCATCATATGTGGCAGGCTTCTCACCCCGGTCCGAGTCCTATGCAAGCTTCACCTCCCACTTGGGCATCAATTCCCTCCAAACATGAGCAACCTCGAGTGGAGCCAGGTTGTGTGCCAAATGCCATGAGATTTGGCTCACTGCAGTTTGACCCCAAGGATTTGCGCCCGTTGTCCCCTGTTAGTCTGTTTTTTGTGTGGTTGGCTTATTTGGCCCATTTTTGAAGTGGATCAATAATTTTCATGATGGTAATACAAACAGTTTCAGGGTCGTCCCAATCTTTGATTGTCACAATCGCCTGGCCTAGGTCACTGTGGTCAGGCCCGTTTGCAAAGTCATCGCCAGCAACCACTTTTGGTCAGTGTCTTTCTTTTAAACTATGACAATGACGGACTGGTTTGAACACTGACTGTGTCATGGCTTTTTATGTGACTGGTGATTTCTCAGCCTCAGGGTCCGCAACCCAACAACAACATGGTTTTACCATCGGCTNCACTTGTCTATGGGAGCTGTGTGGGCACCAGATCCCAAGTTGTAAGTGTCTTTCAGTCTCATTGTATCATGGAAGACTTTTGGAATTATTGGTTAACCCAGTCCGTTTTGTTTCTACTTGGCTTTAGGTCTCCTGAGGGGCGTGTGACCTACTCTCACGACCTCTCCCGACCAGACTGGTGTTCTAAGGACGACTACAACAGTATGTTAGACTGGAGATACCGCCGAGTTATAACTGACGACCGTGTGGCAGTGGAATTCAACAGGGTGTGTGATGCAGCCCGCTCACTCAATGGTCTCAGCCACCAATCAGACCCTTTACCATGGTGTCGGGACAGCGTCAATCCAGCACGTGAGGCACTTGCTTCAGCAAAGTACAATGTGCATGTCCTTCGAGAAGCCAAGGCGGCTTTGTCTTCAGGTGAGGACGAGTCCCTCCAAAAGCTCTTGGTAGATTCCGATGAAGATCAAGTAACCCCAGGACGTTCTGGTGAGTCCAAGAAGCCACTCATTTTGATCTTCAAGACTGTTAGACTTAATGGCTTTTTTTGGGTCAAGTGGATTATTTGAATGCTACCCGCAGACTAGTGAATGGGCCTACGTCTGCGTCAACATCAAAATCTCTTGCCACCCCTATACCTGCCACACCTACAGCAATCACCTCCAGTTCCAACGAGCTCATTCGAAAATGCTCCCCTGTCAAGCATCACAGGGATACGACAGAAATACCCCTTACCCGATCACGATTCAACTCAATTCAACCGGGATTTTTTGACCAAGATGAAGAGGTTGACCAGCTTGACGAGCCTGACAAAGGTATGACTGGTCAGATCAATCTCATCACCCCCAAGCCATCGGGTACTCTTGCTTGTCCTACATCAAAAGCCAGAGCAGCCCGATCAACTCGTGCTCAGAAGTCACGTGTCAAACGTGCATCTGTCACAGTCTCGGATCAAACACCCCAATCGGTGATTCCTTCTCCAAGCACCCCATTGGCATCTAAATCCACCAGAGTGATCCCTGCCACACGCCTTCATCCCTTTCATCGTCTGTCTTCTATAGTAACAACTGAAAAATTGATGGCAACACAACCAAATCCACCTTCAAACCCGGAGCCAGCTTCATCCAATGTTGAATCCAACGATGTTACAAATCAAAACACCCCGGGCCTCATTCCAGCTTCATCTGTTGACTCTGACAATGCATCATTTGTCAACTCTGACCATGATGAGGAAGACGACCTTTCTTAAGTCGATGAAACCAGCTCGCCATCTAAACAAATGTCACGACAAAAGGCCAACGGCCCTGCCTCACCAACCGGTCGTTTCCGCTGGCCCAATCAACCGGGCGCGCTAGACGTTCTTTGGCTTTCTTTTTTGGCATCAACTTCACCCTTTGCAGTGGCCAAGGAAACTGCCGAGAAATTCCGTAAATGTACGGAAACACTTACTGTGAGTATATTCATTCTGAGATTATGTGATAGGTAAACTTGATCTCATGTTGAGATATTTCTATACAGAAACATCCAGATACAAAACAATATTTTGGACAAATGTCCACGGCAAATCACTCCTATACATTGAGAAATAGGTTTGAGAGTCTCAAGAAATGGCTCGGCAAGGTTGAAAGAAAGTCACTTTCCAACAGTGGAACACAAGAGGATGACGGGGAGTTGCGTGAAGCAATTAGAAAGTTGGCAATTCAAGAAGAGGTGAGTTGTGTTCATTCAATGATTTCGATTACAATACATTCTACTTACTTTTCTTGTGTATTTTGGAATTTAGGAACTGAAGCATATCACTGATGCGGCCAAAGCAGTGAAAGAAAAGTCGGCAACTGCTTTAGCTAAAGCCAATGACCTACGTGACACCCGAGCTTTCCGAACCAACTCTGCCCCACCTCGCATTTGATCCAACCTGGATGAAGATGAAGAGGATGAAGCCGAGCCGACTGAAGTTGGTAAACGAGGACCAACCACCTTATGGGCCTTACGTGATGGTGTATTGAACAAGCTGTCCGGTAATGAAACCAGTACGACTCATATGGTGAATGTAACCATGAAAAGCAGTGAGGCTGCTGAAAAGGCTAATGAACTCACTCGTATTGCTCTTGAGCAATACCAGGAACAAACGGCTGTGATCAACATGCAGCGCAAGCGTGAGCTTGCCCAATCTCAAGCCCGATTGGATCTTGACTCTCAGACCGCCCGCGACACCCTTGCGTTGTGACATGAAGAGCTTCAGGCAGCTGGGGCTCGTGAGGATAAGAAAGATGGGTCCATTGATGAACTGAAGACTTCCATGGCATCCGTCCAAGGAACCCTATCAGACATGGGGTCAGTGCTGAAGATGCTTGCAGATCGTCTTCCGTCTGCATCTGGGTCGATCTAAAAAGGTAAGTCTTTGATGCTGTTGGACTCTGGTACTCGTACTGATGTCCCATTCTCACTATTTCTTTGGTTTGTCCCTGTAGTTCCAGAGCAAAATACTTACCCCGTTCAATCGAATCAACCTTTCTCTGATTTCCTCTAGTTCCTACTCAATTGTAGTCTTCCTCTGAATCCCTCGTATTGCAAGTGTTGTCAGCGCAAATGTAATTAACATCAATTACAATATAAGCATTGTTCGGGCAATGATACAATAGTATATTTCTGTGCTGCTTGAAAGCCAAGCAACATTGCTGGTGAGTGCTCACCAACGTGAGCAAAGTGAGAGATTATTGTTAGATGATATCTCCTTGTAATGATCGATGTATTGATTGATCAATCCATTGATCACATCGAATTTGCTCATCAATGTGATCAATTGATAGTGATCGATGTATTGATCAATCAATACATCGATCACTATGATTTGATTGATTTTTATCAATCAATCAAACTCGGTTCGCTTGAACCAAGTCTGATTGGTCATCAAAGATTGTGCAGTCCAACTTACACTTCACTCAAGCACAACGTCATGTTGTTCAAAAGACCCAAGCAACCTCACGATGCTCAAGAAACACACAATGAGGACAGGCCTCAGATCGGGTGGGAGTCAATATCATATTTGATGTAATTTGATTGATCATGTCACTCCACTTAATCAATATCTTCTTGCACAGAAATGATAAAATTGTAAAAAGTATGGAAGAAAATGATATATCAAAATTAAATAATAGAAGTTGAAATCAGATCAACACCCTGTTTGGCTAAGCCAAGTCATCGAGCTCATTCACATGATGCCTTGGTAATAAATCAGCTCGCATCCTTCTCGCTCCCAGATACAACTCCAATGTTGGAGGTGGTGCTACCCCACCCAATGGGCCCCGACCACAGCAGATTAAAAGATTTTTGATAATCACAGCACAGTGATAAAAGGAGTTGAGTTCGTTGACATAAAACCTGAGGTTGTCTAATCCCAGTGTGAAACCAAAATCCGTTAGTTTTCACCAGGTTGAAAAACTATAATCCACAGCTTAATTGAGCCACTGACCCTTGTACTGAGTCATGCGGATGATGTTTCTGAGTCGTCCAAACTCATGTTCTACCGCGACTCGGACACTAGCCATAACACGATTGAACGCAGCCTGCTCTGGACCGAGGTTGATACCTGGATAGGGGCTAGCAGTACAGCTGAGTTTTGATAACCTTGATCGCCGTAAAGCATCATTTGGTGGCCATCAATTAATCCTTTGGCGTCTCGTTCCAATACCTGACTTAGGCCCGACATCCTCAAGATTGCTGTGTCATGACGAGACCCAATGTAGGCCTCTGTTAGATCTGCAGTGATGCCACTATCAAAAAGAATAAACAAGGTCAGTTGCCAAGCCAATGATCATACATATACTAAAGATTTACTCACTCAGGGGTTACTACAGCCTGGTATTTCAGGCTGTGAACTCGCTTGTGGACGTTATAAAATGCACGCTGGTTATACTTGGGTCTGGCGATTCGCCACACAGTTCCTAGTCGCAGACCACCAGTCAGCTGAGGATGAATCAAAACATTATGAGCAACGATTGGAACTGACCATCGAGGAAGCCCACACAATTGTCCATAGGGCAATCTCTCTCCTCCATCAAACTTGCAGCAAAGCCTTCCAGGACATGAGGAGGGTAACGGCGAGGATCCCATTGTAACAGAGTACCCCAGTTCTTGAATATCCACGCTTGGACCCATCGACAGATCCGACCAATGACGGAAACCTCCCGGCCAAACACTTGAGACAGATCAAAGTATCGAGATGGTGTTGCCAAACGAGCCATGTATATGGCTANAGCGCAGTATGACCATCTTCTCGAGCACGATTAGGAAGTATAATTGAAACCGGAAAGCCACCCCAGTGGTGGATAGCCAAGATCTCGTCCGGATAGAATCGAGTCGTGTATTTACTGATTTGAGGGTGCCAGGTCTCAATGTTTACACGACGGGCCGATAAGTCCGGTAGTGGATCACCTCCGAGTCGTTCAATGTAGGTCAAGTACTGAAGAATCTCGCGAAGTTCTTCGGTCTTGTAGACATACCACCAGGCAAGCATGAGCATCAAGTTGGCCAAAGCGGGAGACCAACAGATAGGGACGCCGTTGGGGTGGAAGAGTAAGGAGTCGGCTTGCATGGTGTTGACGCTGAGTATGAAGTGGAAAGATTCGATGGAATAGCTGGCGATGTTGGAAGGGAAACGACTTGACAAGATCAAGATGTCATCGGTTGAAACCACCACATCAGGACAAAGTTCCAATGGAAGGAACATTCCAAAATGAGCATGGGTTTAGATAGGTCAGCATGTGACACCCGGCAGTGTTACTCGAACTCAAATGAAACTCACTCGAGCTTAAATGGAGTTGAGCGCCGATCTTCAACCGTAAATCCACTCTAAAGCTGGAAAACAAGATAAAAGTGCGCCTGGACCTTACTATGGAAGAATTATGGGTTCAACCACGACTTTGATCGGAGAAATGTAATCTCAATTGAAGTATTTGTCTTACATAGTTATTTGGGTTATCTAATCTAAGATGTGATCCTTTCTTTTCTTTACTCGTCTGATATCAATGTCATTATCATGACTAATCTTATGATATCATGTTTGTACGTGCTATGATATGCTGTGTTATGCTGTGACCGTCTGTTGGTATAAATTGGTGTTGCTTGAGCCTACTTTGTTTTCCTTTTTCTTCACCAATTTCTACCTTTACTTCGAGCAGGTATTTACTGCTCTTGTCGGTCATAGAGATATTATCTCTTCAATAGCTAACACCAGCTCCTTATCAGGTATTTACTGCTCTTGTTGGTCATAGAGATTTTGTCTCAATAGCTAACACTAGCTCCTTATCAGCCTCATAGCCAAGTCACAATTATTCCTGGGGGATTGAGAAGACCCGGAGGGCTCAGGCTGAGCTCGTTGTTGAGTACTTCCAATTGGGTAAGCACAGGCACACTCCTGCTTCAAAGCGCATGTACTCTTGATGATCCTCCACTTGAATGATCTCCATACAGCTGCTTTTGACCAAATATCATATGAATACCCCATGCCTCCCCACTCTCCCCATGCACTGATTAGGACCCCGGAAAAGTCCTAGGTAGGGGGTTGTCTAAAACCCCTGATTTTGGCCTTTTTCATACGCGAAAAAAGATTGATTTTTTTAAAAATCAGTGGATTCATACGTCTTTCACACCTACGTTTTGGGGGGTGTTGGGGGTGTGGTGGACCAAAATTTGGTCCTCATACCTCCCAGACCTTTACATTCAGAAATGTGTTTTTGGGAGTTCCAAGCAAAAGATAAAACTTCATTCTTCCTGGTCACCAAATGCCAAAAAAGCATGACATTTGAACTCTAGCAAAGGGAGAATTGCTAGATTTTTATTAGTTAAGGGTTTGCAGGATTGATGTTGCTGATTTTTGACAGAACCACACAAAAAATCTAAAAAAGTTCAACTGCTGGTCAACTCCATACACCTGTGACATCTACGCCAGTTTTCACAGATGTTGGACATCTTAAAATTCATACATCCACACGTCCACCTTTTTTTTGGAAAATCAAATTCATACGTGTTTCACACCCACGTAAAAAGATAAATCTCAAAAATTCATGCCTCCCAGGTCAACCGGCTTTGGCGGGGTTTGCCGGGGTCTTCACTGATTTATACTTTATAAACCAAGAAGGATAGCCAAACAAGCCAAGAAAACCTCTAGGTTTGAATTCTATGTAGAGCCGTTTCTTGGAAACAAGTTGGTACATATTGATTTACCCTGTGGCGATCTACTTCAGTAATCTCAACTGGCAAAGGTATTTGTTTCCTTCTCCCGGACCCTACTCTCAAAATACATTCAAATCATTGATAGAAGGAAGTTCACCATAGAGCATAGGTGTTTTAGTCAAAGTGTGAAAAATGTGGCCATGGCTAATGTGCTTGATCATACGCCGTGTACATTATGTGTGCATATCAAGTTCATGGGGTAGCTGACTATGTAGTCCATCGAGTACTGGTGTAACTGGGAGAACGGCCGATACGATTGACATCAACATCAAAGAAAGCAAAATCTTCAACAGATCAGGGTGACTATGGAATCTTTTGGAATCTTTTGCACTTTTGAGACTCAGAGATGAAGATGAGAAAGAATGAAGAAAAGCTTAGTATAGGCCTGGAGAATATGAGAAGATATTATATCGAATATTGTATAGAAGATCATCCCTATGCTGGTAGTATTTGCGATAAGCGGTTTGGAAGAAATTTGAGATGAGGATGAGTAGCAAAAGAGATGAAAGAAGGTGCAAGGAAGTAAGGGAGAGGGAGAGAAGGGAATTGCAGAGCGTAAAGTTTTCGGGGTGAGCAGTCGGACTTTGACTGACTGCCTGTCGCCCGTCGGTATCTCAGACTCCAGAGGCTGTGCTGATAATTAGGGTTCACTTCTGAGCATTGATCAATCTGATTGGCCTATCCCCGCTAGGAAAATGAATGTATGTATATATCCTCCGCTCCCTTCAAAACCTCATCCACTTAATCATACCGTGCTTGCAATCACAGGATTCAGGTGACAGGATTTTGGTTGTGTTTATGTATCCATGCTCGGCGTATGCTTCTAAGTTCTAGCACTGCAAAATTGAATTGAATTTATTGTTATATATAACCACGAAGAAATTCGCTGAATAAATGCGATCCCCTAGTGCATGAGCAAGTAACGTCAAATTGATATGCCTCCGAGCAGACTCACGCTCCGTTCGCAGGGCAGTATCGTCTTCTAGTGAAATTAGTCGGTGAGAGCGATCGAAATTAGGTATCCATCCGTGGACACCGGTCATTATGCCGAGATCAGTTGCGCCAACTGGCAGCAGTGCAGATTCTCTTGGCATTCACATATATTTCCATAAATAATTTTTAGTCACTGCCTTCGGTGGCTCATGATGAGTCATCACCTTGTAATGCGTCCCGACCACCCCTCTCTTTTTTAGTGTTCTTCGGCTCATGACGGGAGATGACGGAGCCTTTTAAATTACGCCGAAGGGAAGTTTGGCTAAGGCAGTGAAGGAAGCCAAGTTATGATGTGTACATAGTATAAAAATTCAATCAGTGAACCTCCGTGATTAAACCTCCGTGACGGCCGTGTGGAATTCTATCTAGAGAATATAGATGAGACATCAAAGGGTTATCAAAGTTGTGCTAAACTACGCCGACCTCGAGGTAATTTAGTCGATGTAAAACAATCAACAGTCTCGCTTCAATCTCCGTACATATTTGAATATATCCTCGGTGCTCATTTGATCTGTAGTACGAATTATCGTTTTAACATTTCACATTTTGCTCGCGTTGTTCAATAGATATATATATCACTTCAATTCCTCCTTGTCTGTTTTATTATGCTGGGTTTGAAGCTATGTATGTGGAGCTATGTAAATATAAAGCATTAGTCTTCCGCGAGCTCACCTTTAAACCAATTCTATCATACATATAGTACATATGTAAAAGAAAT